>CM055073.1:37540777-37654749 GCA_029204045.2 Tillandsia leiboldiana | reverse complement strand
AAGTAAAAGGAAAAGTAAAGTAAAAGTAAAAGTAAAGGAAAAAGGGTAGAATGGTAAAAAAAAAAGTAAAAAGTAAAGTAAAATATTAAGTGGGTTTTGTTAATCCCGCTATTCTCGCTATTCTGGGTTAAGTAATACCAGATGATTTCAGTTGCGTTTGGCAGAATAAGGGGGATAAACCCGCTATTCCCGTTCCCGTTCTCGAAACAAACGGGGCCCTAGCAATTAGGAGCCCATCTTTGACTACTTATAGAGGGGTAAAAAGGTAAATTCAAACTTGGAGGAATTATTGGGGCATCATAGCAAGCATTCAAAAATCATTAGTGGACACTAAATTTATGTCAAATAATAATATGTTAACATTTATAACTCGTTTGATCAAAAATCGTTGATCTGAAATATTTAAGTATAGTTATTGTTATTAAAGCCTTTGATTCTAATATTTTTATTTGATCATAAATTTTTTTTCTACGCGATGTAGAACTATTGGAACCTTGCAGTCATTCAAAAGTTTATTTATTTTTTCACGCGATGTAGGTGTCTAGTTGCGCTGAGCAAAAATACTATATGAAAGGCGGAATTAATAAATAAGGAATAATTTAGAATAAGCAAACTTAATTTGTGGATAAACTTAATTTGTGGATTTTATTATATTTTTTCACTGCACGTAATGCTATTTCTTTTCAATGATATTCATTAAGAAGTAATGCTATTTCTTCTTAATGAATGAACACTCAATCACTCATTTTTAAATCCATGTTTGCAAAGAGAATAATGAATCTTTTTGTTTGTGTAGACCAGCTACTATATTATCTTCTTTTGGGAACTTAATCAATTAGTGGAGAAGATGATCTAAATTTGGCCTCCTTTTAGTACAAAAAAATCAAAAAAAAAAAAAAAAAAATCTTGATCAAATAGCCGCGTCTCTTTGTGAAAGCAATGGGTGGAATTAATAAGGGAAAGGGATAAATTTATTTTTAGAATCCACTTTCCTATACCATCGAGTCATAAGAACGATGCCTAATTTTCAAAAAATTAGCAAATTAAGTTAGAATTATAAATATTATTTTCTATTATTCAATATGACTACATAAATTATTATAAATATTTAAACCAAGTCATTTAATTATAACGTGCGCATATAACATAATATCACTTGTACGTAGAAACAAACAAGCAAACAAACATTATTACCATCATGCATGCTTTCTCACTATATATATATATATGTGGCGTAATATATCAATAATCCAAAATAGAGCATTAAAACAAAACAAAAAAATCGAATACTAAATATACATCTCGAATTATATATGTACGTATAATTAGAAAACTTTTCATTGACTAAAAACAGTATCGACATGAATAGTATCATTTTACTCGCACGTAATATAATAATAAGTAGGTATAGCAAAAAGAAAATGCACCCTTATTTGCTTAATTTGTGAATTACAAAATTGACCTCATGATTGATATATATCTTTTTACCAATTAAGCACATGTTTGGCTTGGCTTTTGAAGGGTGGAAAACGTAATTTTATGCGTTTTGCAATTCTTTCACGTCTCAACTGCAAAAACTCCGTCAACTTATGCAGTAAAGATATTTTAATTTATATATTATAATTTTGGTCTCTAATTTTTATATTTCTTTACTTTTGGTTTTCAACTTATATTTTGAAGGCTAATTTTATTTGGTTTGAAATTTAAAATTTTTCAGTTAAATTATATTTTGAACCAAATTTAAAATTTATTATTAGATTTTTGACAAATTTTGATTTTAAAAATTAATCTTGGATTCAAATTTTAATTTAAATTTAGATTTTAGTTTAAATTTTAAATTTATTTTCAAAATTTGATTTTGAATTCCAAATTTAAATTAAAATTTAAACTTGAATTTGAGTTTGAATTTTAAATTCAAATTCAAATTTAGAATTAAATTTTAATTTTAAATTAATTTTGAATTCTCTCTATGTCTCTTTAATTTGTTAATTTTACGTAATTTAGATTTTATCTTTAATTTTTTTAATTAATAGCTCTTGAATTTCTAACTTTTTACTTTGAATAATTATAGCTAGTTTAATAAAAATTATCATTGAATATAATAATTTTATTAAACGCTAACCATTAGTTGTCTTAAATTTTATTTGCTAAAAAAACAATTAAAAGTAATAACTCTTATAGAGTTTTTGAAATTCTGACAAAAATTGTCAATTTAAATTGACCAATTCTTTTAAAATTTAAAATATAAAAAACTAAGAAGGTGATAATAAGAAATAATTAATGAGAACATTTTACATACTTTATATTAGTTTGCAATAATTTAGCAGAATTTTTGTCCAATACTTTTATAATATAAGCAGCCAAACACTCTACAACTTTTCTTTACAACACTGCACTATTTTCTACGCTACTTTTTCAACAGCATTACTCTTTCACAGCTAAACCTAACAGGTTTGAAATATAACTATTGGTTATTTATTTATGGGTTAAAAATAGTTTCAACTTCTTACTCCGTGACAATTAGGGGTGTCAACGAGCCGAACACGAGCGAGCTGAGATCGGCTTGTGTTCGGTTCGTTTAATAAACGAGCCGAACACGAGCTGGCTCGTTTAAATATCGAGCTGAAAATTTCGGCTCGTGTTCGGCTCGTTTATTAACGAGCCGAACACGAGTTGGCTCGCGAACAACAATTTTGATTTTCATTCTTACTATTAGGTGTAAAGTTAAAATAAAATTAAAAAGTTAAAATTTTAATTTAATAATTAAAATTTATAAAAAATTAATAGTCTAAAATTTAAATAGTAATATATATATATATATATATATATATATATATATATATATATATATATATATATATATATATATATATTCTCGAGCTGTTATCGAGCCGAATACGAGCGAGCTGACTCCAACTCGTGTTCGGTTCGTTTATTAAACGAGCTGGAAAATTCGGCTCGTTTACTAAACGAGCGATTCGATCTCGAGCACATTTTGAACCGAACACGAGCTGACTCGCGAACAGCGAGCTGGATTGCCATCTCTAGTGACAGAAGATTAAAAAATTAAATTATGTTAACCCAATAAATTGAGTGGGGCTGCGATCCACAATAGATCTAACGTTCACATGAATTGAGTTCACTCGAGATCCGTAGCCGCTGTATCTGTACGCTTTAAATGAATTAATTGTATATTTCAAACCTTTCAAATTTTAAAAATTAATAATTAACCGTAACAATCTGACAATAACTATACAAACAAATTAATTATTATAATTATAGTGTTATTCATAGCAAAATAAAAAAAAAAAAAAAAAAAAAAAAAAAAAAAAAAAAAAACTTCTTCTTCTGTTGCCAAGTGTAGCACTTTGAGGAGAAGCTACTTGTTCACTCACTCCCATGTAAATGATTAATGGGCATTAAATTTCATGGCATAAGGGCAAAATATAGCTGACATGCATATTTGTTGGAGAATGTATACTTAGCTGGCAAAAAAGAGCATGGAACCAAAATACTCAAAAGAAAAACCAACGGCTCTTCTTTTCTCTAACTTAATAATGCTTTCGATTTCTTTGTACGGTCGATCTTTTGAAAACTACCGCTGATATATTAACGGTGCTTTAGAATTTGTGCATGAATCGCTAATCAGTATGAACGCATTAATATATAATTTTATAGAAAATGAGCAACTAATTAGTAGTTTTAATATATATATATATATATATATATATATATATATATATATATAAAATTGAACTCGTAATGTTTTAAAAATATCAAATTATTGATATTTATAGATTTTTAATTTTTGGATGAAAAGAAACATAATTAGAATGATAATAGATTCTTTGAAATATTAAGTAAGTGATTGATAAAATAAAATAATTTAAAAAATAAAATTAATTAAAAGGAGAAATCTAACGATAAAAAATTTGTAAATATTAATTGCTTGATACTTGTACAAATATAATAGTCGGACTAGGGTCTATTATATTAGAACAGAGGTGGCTGCTTAATTGTGACAAACTCTGATTATACTATGTTACTTGAAAGATTGATCTTATATATTTATAAAAAAAAATATAAAATATAATAAGATAAGAGGGTTAAATGTGTAAGGAGTATAATGGTTGTAGGATTGATAACCTCCTAAGAAGTGGAGAATTATCAGTTCAGTAATAATCTTAATTCGTAATTTTAAAAACGTGCATGTCAGTAATTTTTGAGAAGATCTTTGAGAGTATCTGTAGCGCACGTCATTAATACTCTTCTTCTAGTCATATATATATGATTAGGCCTAGCTCCACTCACCCACCTCCACATATTCAGCTAAATTTCAGATTCAACAACCAAAAATGCACCAAACCAACTTACAAAAGAGATCCATATATGAATGAGAGAGAGGGAGAGAACAAAAGAACACAAAGTATTTGCTTCTTGTCCTTCCCTTGCCTTTTTTAACGGCTATATAAGATAAAGCTACAAAGGCAAGAAAGGCATGCACACAAGTGTATGTATGGTAGAAAAGGAAAAAATAATAATAACAATAAAAGTTGTAACTAATGCATGAAAAGGATATAACCATTTAATAGTACACTTAAATTAATATACATAATACTAAATATACATATATAGCAATATATATAAAAGGAACACTAACACTATTGTCATTTAGCTTAATTTTGTAGCCTAGAGATCTAGATTGATATATATTATTTTATTTTTAAGAATCCCCTAATAATTTAACATAGAGGATTATCAAACAAATTAATTCCAAACATGTACGCAAATCACGCATATGTACGTGTGCCTGTTATTGTCGTTAATCGAGCGTGTAGCTAGTTAATATTGAAATTCTCGGGATCAACATGAACAACGTGCGAATTGTCGTTAACACGCACTTGTATGTTTAGCATTCTCAATGTTATTAATGTTAATCTAACAAATAACTATATATATATATATATATATATATATATATATATATATAGGGTTTTGAATGAGATCATATGTATGTGCCTGTTTGGAAATTTGGATATATATATATATATATATATATATATATATATATATATATATATATATATATATATATATATATATATATATATATATATATATATATATATATATATAGCATTACTCCTCATGTTTATATGCTACATTAATTATACTAAAAAAAGATATGTGACTATACATTAAGAATTAGAAACATCATTTAAATACAACTTGTTTTCTCGTTTTCTCTCTCTCAAAGAAAGAAAGAAATAAAGTAAAAAGAACCTCCTCTATATATATATATATATGAATATCTTATATTGTATTCATTTAACTCCAAATTTAATTTTGGCTATTCTTTCACTTAATTGCTATACTTTATTTATTTATTTTCCTTCAATTAATTTCATATAGTTAATAATTATATATATCTAAACTAAAAAATTATATATAGAGAGCTAGACTTCTATAATATCTATAGTGTAGGGACTCTAGTACTATAGTTTCGTTTTTAACCATAGAATATATGCTCAAATCAATGATCCACACCGTTAAAACTGATTAAAGGTATTTGAAGATTTTAAAATAAAATTTTATATTTTTTTGACATAGTTTACTTTATGGTTAAACTATTTTAAAATTATCAATTTTTAATGGCTATTATAGGGAGTGTGTAGTTTAAAGGTATAAAAGAATGTAATTATGTAAATTTATTCAAATTTTGATACAAAATACTTTAAACTATTTAGATCAATATCAGTATTCTTGATTTTGAATTTAAAAATTCTATCTTCAAATTTTAAAAATTATTTAATTTTTATCGTTCATTTTAATATAATTTACTTACTAAGTGAATGATGTCGAAAAAAGTTAAAATTTTATATACTTTAAATTATATTTACTGATGTTGATCGTTGATTTGAATACCCTAAGATTGAAAATTAGACTTTAATACCGAAACTCCGATTCTATAGATAGTATAATAGTCTTGTTATATATATATATAGAGTTGTGCTGGAATGCTATTGATAGCACCAGCCCAACTTAACCATTCATTTTATAGTCCTTGGATCGCATTGAGATTCGTGCAAGCTCTTTAATTAAAAAGAAGAGCTTTTTACTTTTTACTTTTTACTTTTTCTTTTCTCCTTTTTTTTCATTAAAGAGCCTCCACGAATTTCGTTGTGATCCAATGATTACAAAATTGGTGGCAAAGTTAGGCTGGTGCTATCAATAGCATTCCAACACAACTCTCTCTCTATATATATATATATATATATATATATATATATATATATAATTGTTAGAGCCTGATGCATGAAATGCACAAAATATAAAAATAAAATTTCTTACTCTGATATTATATTAAAGAATGCCAAACAACTATAATTCTGTAAAAGCTTAAGCTACCAAATGTTATATTTTGAATATTCATAATACTCAACAATACCCAAGGGAAAAAAAAAATAAAAAAAAGGGGACATTTTTTTGGTAGTTGTAAAGAGGAAGGGATTGAGGAAAAGTTGGAGGAGTAAAGGAGGTTGAATTCGTAAGCTGGGGTTTTAAGGTGTGCAAGCGATCGATGCTGACGTGGACTCAAAACGGCTAAAGCAAAGGAGGTGTCACGTGATCAAAGCTCAACATAATTAGGCCCCCCCCCCTCTCTCTCTCTCTCTCTCTCTCTCTCTATCTCTCCTCTCTCTCTCTCTCTCTCTCTCTCTCTCTCTCTCTCTTCTTCCCCATATATTATGGCTATTTTGGCTTTATCCTACTTGTTTGTGTAACGTATATGGTATATAATGTATGTGTAATTATGTAGCTTCAATTTAAATTGTCAAATTTTTATAGTTACTCAAATTATTGTGAATAGTTTTTTTAGTTTATCAGATCGATTGGTCTTTAGTTTTGGATAATTTTGAATGCATAATTCACTATAATAAAATTATGCTATAGCGACACTTTTAAGTATTTCTAAAATTTAAAAAAAGTGTCGCTGGCAAAAGTACCGACACTTATTGTTAGTGTTACTATATGTGCCGTCGATAGGGTGTATAGCAACACATTTTTATAATGTGTCTCAAAAATATGTTCATATAACCTAATTTTGGATATAGATGGAATATAGATAGAACACTTATACAAAAGTGTCGCAAACATATGTCTCTATAACCTAATTATGTTGTAGTGATTAGTATCAGAGTATCAAAGTAAGAATTATATAATTTTAAATTATATTAGATATTTAAAATTATTTGAAAGAATCATTTATTTTTAAAAACTTAAGTTGTTAAAAAGTAATATTCATATTCAACACTCAGTTTCGGCACATTCAGTTTATTTGTCATATGTTTATTATTCTATTTATTCGATCTGTATCGTGTACGTAAGCGCGTGAGTTAAAAAATTACTCAAAAAAAGTTTCCATCAATAATCACTCTATATATATATATATTGCTAGATTAAACTTGTTCATGAACCCTAATTGTGTGATTTGGGTAAACTAATTAAGGGGTTGATATAATTAGTTATTATGTTGTGGAGTGTTCACAACAAGCCACCTCACTGTTATGTGCAACTAATGTGTGAAATGCTCCTTTTTTTTTTCACTCACTCTCCTCTCTCTCTCTCTCTATCTCTCTCTCTCTCTCTCTCTCTCTCTCTCTCCTCTCTCTCTCTCTCTCTCCTCTCTCTCTCTTTCTCATCCCCCTACACTATATATAGAGAGAGAGCATACCTTCACCTTCCTCTCAAACCTCAAGGATCTAAAACTCCAACTCTACACCCCCTCCGGCCGCGCCGGGTGCTTTCGTGAGGTTGGCGAGCCTCCTCGCGGTCCATTCTCGGTGCTCGATCGGAGGAGGCGAAGAGTGTTAGGATTTTAGAGAGAGAGAGAGAGAGAGAGAGAGAGATTAGAGAGATGGCTTCTTTGGCTTTAAACCACCCTTTGATCCTCATCTTTGGCATCCTAGGTATATCTATATCTCTCTCTCTCTCTCTCTCTCTCTCTCTCTCTATATATATATATATATATATATATATATAAATAACACAACACCCCTTAATTATTTTCCATATGGTTTAATAAGCTAGGGTTTAATTTTCTTTTTACTTGGCTTTTTTTTTTTTTTTTTTTGATTATTTCTTCTTAGGAAGGAGTAGTTACTACCAGTTATAATCATGTGCTGTGTTATTGTTCTTTCTATTTACTTTTTTATCCCAAAAAAAAGAAGAATGGTGAGTTGGGTGCATCTCTCTCTCTCTATATATATTATATATTCAAGGAGAATGGTGAAACTGAATTAGAAGTCCCTTTCAAGCTTTTGTTGGTTTCTAATTGTTATGAACTCATTACCTTTTTTATATATATAGAAAGATATATACAACAAACCCAATGGTTGGTTTTACTTAAACATCTATATACTATTTGTTTCTCATGAACTATTTATATTGCAGGTAACTTCATCTCATGTGTGGTGTATTTAAGCCCAGTGTAAGAATTATTTTTCATCTATATATACATATATATACATATCCTATGGTACTCTTTTTCCATTTTTAGCTATACTAAGTGAGCTAATCATGCATGTATCTTTGGTTTTTGTGATTTTAGGCCCACATTTTACCGCGTTTATCGGAAGAAATCGACCGAAGGGTTCCAATCGGTGCCCTATGTCGTCGCATTATTCAGTGCCATGCTGTGGATATTTTACGCGCTCGTTAAATCGAACGAAGCCCTCCTCATCACCATCAACTCGTTCGGATGCCTCATCGAGACTACGTACATCGTCGTGTATCTCATTTACGCGCAAAAGAGTGCCAAAGTATGAAAAAATTGATGTTATATATAAATGTATACATATTTATATATAGTTTGTGATACATTTCATGATTTTTCTTCAATTTGTTGCAGATTTTTACGGTAAAAGTACTTGTAATTTTGAACGTCGGAGCGTTCACTTTGATTCTTCTTCTTACTCTCCTCCTATCGGAGGGATCCGATCGAGTTCGCATTCTCGGTTGGGTCTGCGTGGGCTTCTCCGTGAGCGTCTTCGTCGCGCCACTAAGTATCATTGTGAGTAACAAAACATATATATGTACATAAATGATCTTCCATATATAGCTAGCATTTTACTATTGATTTTTGGTGTAATAAGCTTTTTTTTTTGTACATAGAGGCTTGTAATTCGTACGAAGAGCGTCGAGTTCATGCCGTTCTCGCTTTCGTTGTCCCTCACGTTGAGCGCCATCGTTTGGTTCGGTTATGGTTTGCTAACGAAGGATAAATATGTCGCGGTAATGGATTATTAATTTACCTAGCTACATATATATATATAATTCTCTTTCTTTTCTATTTTTATTAGTGTAATGATCTTGTTCTTGCTACTAACCAACTTGCTTATTTATTTTTTCTCTCATGCAAATAGATACCAAATATATTAGGGTTTCTATTTGGTATCATGCAAATGGTGCTCTACATAGCCTACAAGAACAAGAGGCCCATGATACAAGGGTACAAGTTGCCCGAGCACGTCGTCGAGATCGCGAAGCTGAGCGTGACGGCCGAGAGGGGGTCGGAGGTTCATCCGATCGATTCGAAACTACAACACGCGTGCGGTGAGGACCGAAAAGCGGAAGGCGGTCGACAGGAGTATGCGCAAGCAGACGACGACAGCTACGGTGCTGGCGACGACAGTGGTGGCAAGAAGGACATAGAAGCCCTTGAGAAGGGTGAGATGGGTCATGTTGAAGTGTAATAGTTAGCACAATGTAACCCTAAGAGAGAGAGAGAGAGAGAGAGAGAGAGAGAGAGAGAGAGAGAGAGAGAGAGAGAGAGAGGCTTCAATATCGTGTCTCTATTAGTTAGGTATAACATATGCTTCGAATTTCTACATATGTGTGTGTGTGTGAGAGAGAGAGAGAGAGAGAGAGAGCGAGAGAGAGAGAGAGAGAGAGAGAGAGAGAGAGAGAGAGAGAGAGAGAGGGTTTGTTTATATATATATTTATATATGATATATGTGATGTTACATTGTTATTTGTATTTTTGTTCAATGTGTTTAATTTGGATCAAGAACTACGTATAAGGAGACTAAAAATACTTAATAGCTAGGCTACATTCATTCTCTCTCTCTCTCTCTCTCTCTCTCTCTCTCTCTCTCTCTCTCTCTCTCTCTCTCTCTCTCTCTCTCATAAACTCCCAAGTTTAAATGAGGCAAAACAAAAAAGAAAAGCTCCAACAAAATAAAATGAATATAAATGCTTTAACTACCTTAATTAGTGGTCGATCTTTCTTAATTATTGAATTTTCATAGTGAGCCTCAATCTAACCCTATATTAGTGCAATAATTAATCAACTAGGCTTTAATTTTAAATAGGATTAGTAGCTAGCACAGCGACAAAAAGATTCATTGAATCTGAGCGCTACTAAACTTTTTTTCTTTTTTGACTGTCATGCAACTTACACTACAAAAAAATTAATATTTAAAGATATTTATTTATGTATTTAATGATATTTAAAAACGTCTTAATATAGTTTAGCGTTGCGTTTGAAAGCGTCGGTTAAAATATTGGCAAATAAAGAATCGCCACGTATATATCGACGATACGTAGAGCGTCATAATTTTAAAAAATCTTAACGTTTTAAAATGTCGAAAAAGTAAAAATAATAATAAAATTTATTATTTAATTAATTAATTTAATATAATGAATAATTTATATGACGACGCTTTTTGAATCGTCAGCATTTCTAATATTATAAAAATATTTAGAGACGTTTATCCCAAACATCGTCTAAAAAGTGTTTTTATATATATATATATATTTTTTTGTAGTGTTATCACTAGGCTGTTAATGATTAATTTGATTAAAAAAAAAAAAAAAGAACTCTTATGTTATTAAACCATTTTTTTCTTTTTTTCTTTTTTGATGTGCATGGCATGACACAAATGAAAGAGGCGCATGCGTGACACTGAGCGAATGCTTGGAGATGCGTGAGATCGATTAAGCGATCGATTGAGGTCCAATCCAAAAACTTAAGCTAACATGCACGTAGATGAGAATATGATGAAATCGAGTTGAATGAATGAGAGGCGCATGTGAACCGGAGATTTGATAAGTTGTTAAAGGGCTCAGGCTCAACCAAAAAGCTTTGATACTAAGACTAGTATTTTAATCAACCGTCTCTAACGTAAGAGGCGCATGTGAACTGGAGATTTGATAAGTTGTTAAAGGGCTCAGGCTCAACCAAAAAGCTTTGATACTAAGACTAGTATTTTAATCAACCGTCTCTGACGTAAGAGGCGCATGTGAACTGGAGATTTGATAAGTTGTTAAAGGGCTCAGGCTCAACCAAAAAGCTTTGATACTAAGATTAGTATTTTAGTCAACCGTCTCAAACGCAAGTGATAAAGAACTTCGTAGTTGATACTCGAGACCCGAGTTTGAAGTTTAGTTGCTTCACATTTAATGTGGGGCTCGATGGGCCCGAGCCGACGGTTTTGTCGCTAGACTAAACTTGGGCTCAGATCTCAATTTGAAACCGACTTGATTTGGCCCAGCCCACTAAAACCACTACTCTTTATTATTATTATTATTATTATTATTATTATTATTTTAACCACTAACTCCATAGCTTAAAGGTAGTTCACCACCTTTTATGGGTTCATGTTCAATTAATTATTATTAGGAAAAAAAAAAGGTAAAAGATTTTTTTAATAAGGTTCAATAATCCTGATATGAGCGTAAAATCAAATTAAAAAAATATATATATAAGAGATTTGGGTTAATTTTATACAGATTCATATAAACATATCGAATAGCAGATATATTTCTACAGAATTCAATTTTTCATATTTATTCATTCAAAAATTCTAAGGTGTTAATATATATTTTTTTGATTTATTACCGTTAGCTTATATTTTATTTTTTAACAGAATATAAATAAAATATTAATTTTTTTCTTACAAAAATATTTTTTCAAAAATTTTAGCTATTAAAAAAATATATTTATGGTTAAGTATATATCTGAAATGATAAAAAGATAAATTTACCCACTCTCTAACCAAGATTAAATATTTAATCTATGATTAACTATATTTTTTTTAATGGATATTGCCGGTAGTGACATATACAAACAACTTAAAACTTTTCAAAAAATAAATATAAAATGTTGAACTTTGTAATAATATATCTATTTTTCGATATGTTTATAGAGATCAATATGAAATTAATCCTGAATAAATATAAAAAGTTGAATTTTGTAATGATATATCTACTCTTCGATATATTTATAGGAATCTGTATGAAAGTAATTCTTAATTTTTTTTTTTTAATTAGGCCGACCAAAGAACCGTTGAAAAGTATTTTTGCTTTTTAAATTTGTTAAACACAAGTAGGATTTGATTGACAAAGTTCTTTTTTTTTTTTTTTTTTTTTTTTTTTTGAGAGAGAGAGAGAAAGACTGCATGCTGACACTTCATTCATAGACAAATAAATTCAGCTACAAAAATGAGGCAGCTAGGGCACAGAGAGAAAAAAGAACAAAGAAAAAAAACAGAATAAAAGACATAAGAAAAAAAAAAAAAAACCGGCGTTTAATGCATAACGTGTTCCAACACTCTCTAGATGCGCTTAATGTTGTTTTTGACACTTACACAAGAAACCATTTGCTTAATAAACAAAATAGCGGTTCCATTTTTC
Source organism: Tillandsia leiboldiana (assembly GCA_029204045.2). Classification (NCBI taxonomy): domain Eukaryota; kingdom Viridiplantae; phylum Streptophyta; class Magnoliopsida; order Poales; family Bromeliaceae; genus Tillandsia; species Tillandsia leiboldiana. The sequence continues at coordinate 37,642,056 of CM055073.1, read as the reverse complement.
CTCATCTTAGGATACCTAATTGTTGACATGTCCAACAAATTAGTTTTTGTCTTTTTTTCTACTCATGTAATTTTCCAACCACCATTTGAAAATAGAAACTAAGAGTTGGATTAAAATTGATGACCATATATATATATATATATATATATGAGAGAGAGAACTTTAATTTGGTTTAAATCTCTCTTGTTTTTCTTTTTAATTTATTATTATTTTTAGAACTCCTTTATGTGATGCTATGCATTTAATTGTCACGTATACCACTCTTAAATAAATATTTTTTTAAAAAGAATTAATTGCGTAAAACACTTTGGGGGGGGGGGGGGGGGGGGGGGGGTGTTTGGATTGATGTAAGTTTAATTTAGTGGTAAATCAAATTTCTAAGCAAAGACGATCCACCTGCGAACGATGAGCGCTATATCTCGAAAACAATTTCCCCTTAAACTAGACCAAAGTCATCTTTCATGGAAAGATTTAAAATACAACCATCGAGCAAAACTGCGGATCATAAGCGCTAACCAATTATCTTAAAAATACGTGCTAAAAGAAAATATAAGCTTATCAAAATTAAGAGCTCAACCACAGTGCTCACAGGTTTCGATCTGATTTAATTTATCTGAACATTAATAATTCTATTGTGAATTAGTAAATCTATCACAATTAGGAGCCCAATCACAACGCTCACGAACTTCAATATGATTCAATCCAAAATCAGACTAAATTGATTGAATTCACTCAACTCAACACGAGACAAAAAATTAGAACCTATTTTAATCAATAATAAATAACCAACAAAAATAACTATTTAAGCTTACTAAACTTGATTTACGGCGAAATTATACTTCAGACAATTCTTAATAAAATAAGGAAGAAGAAGAAGAAAGAGGGATTATATACATTACTAACTTTCAGTAAAATTTGTCCTTTTCATCCCACAAAATTTGCTGAAAATTTACAAGCACCACCCAGCAAAAGTCTGCAAACCATAATAACAAGTACAAACACTCCCTCCCCCCCTCCCCCAGCCTCTAAAGATGTACATTACTCTCCCTCTAAAAATACAAAAAAACAAGAAAAAGGAGAAATAAGTGAATGAAAATATTTACTTAAGCCATGCATCATCTTCTTTACCCACTTTCGGTCGGAGAATCGGCGGCGTTGGTTCCTTGCTTTTCGTTATTCGCGATCGCCCGCCTCTTCTCCCGCCAGTTCTCCCCCCACATCTTCGCCTCCGCCACCGCCCGCTCCCGATTGAAGTCCTTGTTCAGAATCCCAGGCGCCTCTTTCGGGGGATCCTCTCTTTCCCCGTTCAAATCCTTCGGGGAATCGGTTCTCGACGGCAGTTTCCCCACTTTCTCGTCGTTCAAGGATCTCCCCCCTCGTCTTTCGCCGCTCGACCGGTTGCTTGAGGAGTAGTGGGCTGCGCTGGGGTCGTAAGTTTGGGATGCTAGGTAGGAGAGGGCGGTGACGACATCGGCGATGAGGGGGCGGGACGCGGCCTCGGATTGGATGCACATGGAGGCCACCGCTAGGGCTTGGTAGAGCCCCCGCATGGGGTATCGGCCGTCGAGCCTCGGGTCCGCCATCTTGGGGAGTTTTCTCCGGTCATTGAACAATGGGCGCGTCTGCGAAGTTTACGCAACATTAGTCTCACTATGAGTATTGATAAAATAAAATTGTAGTGCGCACAATAAAAATATAAGAACATCAGATAAATAGAAGTTGAAAAAACGGCACTGAACGCGACAAAGAACCCCATAGGATTCTTCTTTTAATTCAAAATTTGAGAAACTCCGAAAACAGGGATACTTGATTTATATGAATAATATGGATAGTAAAAGCATCCACAGTTCACACTATAGCAATTAGAGTGGTATAATTTCGAAAGGGTTTTTTTTTTGTTTTTGGACATTCGCCGAAGGTCGTTTAATTATTAAACTAAATGAATCCACCGGGTCGAATTGCTGTGGTTGTCCGCCTTACTACTATATATTTAGAAACTTTAGAAGGAACATAAACGAGAAAAGATGCAAACCGTAGTGCTCGCCTACTATGTCGAGGTTGATTAATCATAACAGTGAACTTCAAAATAAAACAACAATCAAAACTTACCCACGAAACAAGATTTTGTTCTCCATGCGGTCTAGTGCTGTCGATTGCCTTCCGGCCAGTAATCAACTCCAATAGAACGACTCCAAAACTATAGACATCGGACTTCACCGTCAATTGACCGGTCATTGCGTACTCGGGAGCGCAATATCCGTAAGTCCCCATTACCCTCGTCGAGACATGGGATTTATCGCCTACGGGGCCAAGCTTCGCGAGCCCAAAATCGGACAGTTTAGGATGGAATCCCTCGTCTAATAATATGTTGGATGATTTGAAGTCCCTATAAATAACCGGCGGGTTGGCTTTGTCGTGGAGGTATTCTAGTCCTCTTGCCGCGCCTGCTGCGATTTTCATTCTTGTGTTCCAATCCAACGGTTCCTTGTCGAGAGGAAGATCTGCACAAACAAACAGGTTCGTCGTCAATCATATGTGATGATCACTTAGATTTTCCAAAATTAAAGTTAAGTTTAGCTCCACTCAAGGTACCAAGAGATCGAAGGATGCGTAGTTTACAATCCACAATAATACAAAACGGTAAAGAAACAGTACGATGAAGATGACACGCATCATTTCAGATGAACTAAAGAAAAGAAACAAACCAAACAATGCAAAGCAAAAGTTTTTTGTTTGTTAGATTGTTAAAGAAATTAATCTTCCAAAAGAATGTCGGCTCGCCATATTGTCAATTAAGTTGAAGCAAAAAAAAAAGTAAATAAATAAATAAATGATACCATACCATGTAAATGATCTTCCAAAGAACCAAGAGGCATATACTCGTATACAAGAAGCCGCTGGTCTCCATCGGCACAGTAGCCAATTAAATTGACAAGGTTGGGATGATGCAATAGACTGAGCATCAGGACCTCCACCAGAAATTCCCTATTTCCTTGAAGCCCATTTCTGTCTAGCTGTTTAATAGCAACAATCTGCAGCACAACAAATAAAATATTGAACACGAATTCGCCCTTTAGCATCCTTAGCTTAATGTACATATAATATATAGTCCATACGACCGAATATTTCTAATGATAAAATGTACGGAGCGTTGTAGTATTCTAATTAGCATCTAGTTTGTTTTAAGATGTTTAGCACTACTTTCTTGATATAATGTCGCAATTTTGTACATACGGACTTGGCTCATGGAACAGCTTCTCTGCTAAAATAAGAAGCAACAAAGCGTTCCACGAAGCTGAAATGAGCTTCTAGGCCCCGGATGCAGAAACTCTAGTTTGAAACTTCTGCTTATACGGCCACTGCCGCAAGAAACTGTCGGTTGTTTCTCAGAATTACTTAGACGGCACCAACTAGTTGCCCAAAAAGTGCAGGATTATACTTAGTTTCGACGAAATGCGAGAAATGAAACATCACTCTTTTTCTAAGGGTCGCAAATAGATAAGTACCTCAAAGCAAGATCTTTAGTACGCATATCACTACAATTTTACCTGTCCGGTGCTCTCTAGACGCCCTCTATAAACCCGGCCAAATCCCCCTTCCCCTAAGAAGCATTCTTGCTTAAAATTCTTTGTCGCAGCCGTAAGCTCCCGAAAAGTGAAGGTCTGCGCAGAGATATTAACACCCGAACCGTCCTTCTGACCCGACGGTTCCCTCTTCAAACCCAAGTTGCTTCTAATCCTCATTTTATCGGTTCCTAAATACACATTCAAACACGCGGTGAAACCAATTAAACTTATCTAAATCGGCAAATTTATCATATATCTTAGGGCAAGAATGTTTCATAGTAAAAGTAAGTATAACTTCAAGTAATCGAATTCTCCGAATTTATAGAACACTAACTAGTTCAATCAAAATCTACCTTTACGAACTAATTTCATGTTTAATAAAGATCAACAAGCGCTCAATCATGCAGAATCGAATCAAATCGATTGATTTCAACATATTTATAGAGCATCCACAATTGCATGCGAGATATATAAAATCAGATCAAGGAACCGCCAAAATCAGCTCAACAAACGCTATTTAACATCTAATTTTGAGATAATATCACAAAAAAAAAGCTAAAAAAAAAAAAAAAATCAAAATTTAAGATTCGAGCTCCGTTATGTAATTAGTTTCCAAATCGAAGAGAAATTAAGCTACAAACCGATCAGATCTAGCTCTAAAAAAGAAAAGGTTTAAATACGAATCAAATCGAATTCAAATCTCACCTGAGGAGAGCTTCTCGATCCGAGGCGGGATCATCGGGTGCTCCTCCCTCTTCGCCTCCTCCCCACCACCACCACCACCGCCACCACCACCATCACCACCGCCACCGCCACCGCCACCGCCACAACCCCCGTTCTTCGGATTCAGCTGCTCCCCCTCGCTCGAATCGAAGCACGGGAAACACCCCATCCACTCTCCGATCAAAACCCCCTCAAAAACTCATCAAAAAACCCCTCTTTCGCGCCCCAATCGCCTCCAAAACATGCCCCGGACGCCGAATTTTTTGGGGGTTTCGATCGATTGGGATCGGAATCGCGCGGGGGAGCGAGGAGGGATCGGATTGGGGAGGGGGGGGTGGGGGGAATGTGGGATTTTTATGGGGTTTTGTGGGGGAGAGGGTGTGGGTGTGAAATGAGTAGTGGACTCTGTGTGAGCCGTCCAATGCGTCGGCTTCATACACAAGGAGATACTTGTAGAGATATTTATAAATTGAGTTTTTTTTTTAAAAAAAAAAAAAATTACTTTTTTATTTTAATTTTTTTTAGGTTAAATTACCAAAAAAAAAATCTATAAATATTAATTTTATTTTATTTATTTTCCTGACTTTTATAAATACACCATTTATTCTCTTGAAAATTTAAATTTAAATTGATGCATTTAACCTCCCTTCGTGCTTTTATCACTATCCCGTCCATTTTTTATAATTTATATTAAAAATATTTTTAAAATTATAAAAATATATTAAAAATTAATTTTTTTTTTTAACAAAATAAGTAAGGGCAATTTAGTTATTTCATTCTCTTCATTAAAATCGAACCGTAACTTCTGAAAATATTTTTTAAAATTTTAAAGGAATAAAATATAGACTTTTTAACTTTAGAGAGAAAAAATAAAAATAAAAAATTTATAAAAAAAAATTCTGTAATTTAACCTTTTCAGCTAAATTATAAAAAAAAAAATTTGCTTTAATTTCAACCTCAATTATGCTCGTATATTAAAAATTATATCAATTATCATTCTGCACTTTATCACCGTCACAAATAAATCTAACAAATTTAGAAAATTGGCAAATTAGTTCGTTTAAGTTTAAAGGTACTCGTACATCGGATCTGAATAGTTGATATACTGTATGCGTATTCGAAAAATTAAAATTGTGTAGAAAAAAAATATATATACCATACCTATTTAGCTTCGGGTTATGTTCGGATTTGGGTCTTTAAGTTATTAATATACCCATCAAGTTTATTTGAGCTTGTTTATACGGTGATTACCTGTATACTATTAGCTTAAGATTAAGTACGAGTACCTTTATGAATATATTTCTTATAAATTTTATTAAATAATTTATAGACGAATCATAAACCTCTCACGGTAGAAAACACACATTTTAATAAGTTGTACATAATCTAATATATAAAATTTATTAAAAAAATAAAATAAAATATTTCAATATAAAAAAGACACATCACTTTTTACGAGCACAATAATTATTAAAAAGCTATCACACTCCAATAATTATTACTATTAAGCATTTCGCTTGTTCGATAACAATTGATTCAGATTCGAATTTGAAAACTATTATGAATTCTATTGATTAAAATGTCAGATTTGAATCAGATCCAAATCAGATATGAGTCTAAAGTATCCGAATACATACTCGAAATTTTAATGGGTAGTTTTTTTTACTCGTACTATCAATTTTTTATCGAGTTCGATTCAGATCTGGATAGGCCCGGTTTGAATATGAGATATAAGATATTTTGAATAATTTTAGGCAAAACTTCAATAAAACGAATTGACATGTCATTTTATTCCACATCTAAACATATATTCAATTTACAATTCAGAAATTACATAAAAACTTTAAGCACATGACATCTTCTATTTTGCTAGTATTAAAATAGTTTATTGAGTAATTTATTTAATTTATATGATTTTATTAGGCTACTTATAGATAATTTTATCTATAAATTTTTTTTTATAAAATTTTATAGTTGAATTTAACAAATATCCCAAATTACTATGAAATTAAATAATAAAAGGTATAAAAAATAATTAATATAATTTTTTGTTCAAGTTGTAAATGATGGCAAGTGTTAAAGATGGCTCTTTATAATTTAGCCTTTTTTATTTTTTAATTTGTTTATTTGTCCTAAATGTGTTGAATAATTTTATATAGGTCCTAAAAAAGTGTTAGCTTTTTAGGGTTTATTTTTTGGCTTTTTATACTAGTAGTTTCTTAATAGATAGTTTAATGAAAAGAAAACTCCAAAGCTTATGCTATCTCATTAGTAGAAATTTTAATTTAGTAAAGTATAATTAGGCCAAACCACTGATCTCTTTTAGAAATAAAAAAATTATTTATTATTATTTTAACATAGAATCTTACCATCAAACCACTAATTTTATTTAATTTTTTCTAATTTAATTTAAGTTGTATTGGTTTATCAAATATCTTAAAGTCAGATATGAGCGAGAGCGTTAAATATATAATAATTTTAATAATTTGAATTTTTAGAGATTAAAGGTTTATTTTGAAATTTAGCAAAATATTAATTCAACTACTAGAAGGTAAATATTTATAGTATTAATTTATTTATAATCTTTTTAATAAAATATTCTATTTTAGATGAGATCTACATTTTTTTTCCCCCCAAAAAAATATTATAAATAAAGTTTAAAATTTGAATAAAAAAAAAAACATATATATTATTCAGTGGGTCTACAAAACCATGTGAGTCCACATGTAATTCCTTTGATTTTAGTTTTGTGTGGTAGAGACCTCATATATTTATGCATAACTTATTATTATTCTATTCAAAAATATCTTTTTTTGTGGAGTTTGTTTTTTTTTAGAGCATGTTTCATTAATGAATAAATTATTACGATAAAATTTAGAATTAATTTTATATAGTGTGTTACTGTAGGTCAATGAGTCCAACACGAGCCATGGCTCGTTAAAATATTAAGTTGAAAAATTCAACTTATGTTTAGCTTATTTATTAACAAGCCGAACATTAATTGATTTGCGAATAATATACTAAATTTTCAGTTTTACTATTAGATAAAAAATTTAAAAAATATATACAAATTAGAATTTTATTTTATTATTTTTTATATTAAATTAGTCTAAAATTTAAATAATAAAAATTTATAATATATATATATATATATATATATATATATATATATATATATATATATATATATATATATATAGTTGAATCGATATTATTATAATTAATTTAACTATTAAATTAATTATAATAATTTTCGAATCATACATAATTATGGGATTCATAAATAATTATTATAGTTTAATTGTTATAACAAATTTTTATTTTGATTAATTAAGTCTGATTTATTTTATTTTATTTTGTTAATATTTTATTTGCTTAGTGATGGGTAGAAGAATTAGATACCTTTTGGTATGTTTATTTTTAAAACTTTATATTATTTTGGATGTGGTTCCTTATTCTTTATTTTAGCTTCTATTTCTATTTCTATTACTACGCTTTTATTTCAAATTTGTGTTTTTCTAATTTATTCCATGTCTCGAGAGTTCATCTTATAACTATTCTAATTTTAACATAATTAACTTTTTAAATTTCTAGGACCTAACAACCGTCTAAAATATTATAGCAAAATTAAAAAATTTAGTCATATTATATTTTATATATAAAACTAATTTGAATTCGGAGAGTGTTACATTTCTTCCATTTTAAGTTATGACGTTCTCGTTATACTTAGACATACTTACAAGTATCATGCGATTTGAGGTACGTTTCGCTAGTCTTAATTGATTTTGTGGGGAGTCACGATCCATCCACAACAGTCATCAGCCATAAAGCCGTGCTCGCCCGCTGTATAATTCCAACTCGCTATATAATTCTAGCTCAGCTAAGGCTCATCTTACATTTTCGGCTGGCGATTGACTCTTATACCAATTATGACGTCCCACTTCCCAGGAAGCCACTTATTCTAAAATTATTCTAACTTTTGCACGTCTAACCTTCTTAACCTTTTGAGTCTATCAACCGTACAAAATGCTATACCCATATTAAGAGGTTTAGTCTTATTATGACAAAACTATATTATAGCGACACTTTTAAGTGTTGCTAAAAACTAAAAAAAAATACTGTTAGAAAAAATATCGATATTTATTATTAGTGTCGCTATATATGCAGTCGCTAGGGTGTATAGCAACACATTACTATAATGTGTCCTAAAAATATGTCCCTATAATCTAATTTTGAATATATATGGACTATAAATGAAACACTTACAAAAAAGTATCACAAATATATGTTCCTATAACCTAATTTTGTTGTAGTGTATATATAACTAATTTAAATTCTGAAAGTGTTATAATTTTGGACGTAGTTCTGTAATTTTTTTTTTATATTTTGATTTGTATCACTATTATTTTATTTCAGATTTGTGTTTAGTTTGATTAATTTTACTTACATGATAATTAATTATTATGATGGGTAAATAAGTCATATTATGATATTTGCGGATAATTTATAGATTTACAGGGATAATATTGATATTGACATTTTGAAAGGAAATTTATGATATTTTTAAAATTTAGGTAAAATTTAGGTATTAAACTGAATTAACTGAACATTTTGATTCAACTAACTAAATCTTTCAAATTTTTTATTTTAGCAACCAAACTGTTAATTTGTTTAATTTAAATCATTTTATGACTCATTCGGTATACAAATTATGATAATTACTTACTTTAAAAAAATTTATAGTTACATAAATTATAAAATACACTAATTAAGCTTATTAAGATATTAATTGGCTGAAATCAAATAAATTTAAAAATTAGTTGGCAAAATTAAAATTTTTAAAAAATTAGATAGTCAGATCAAAATAAGCGATAGCTAAGATAAATTTTATATATTTTTATCTAAAATTTATTCCTTTACTAAAATATTTCTTTAGTTTAGAATATTAAAGAATAAAGTCAATTATAATTATAATTATAATTATAATTATAATTTTAAATTAAAGAAATATATGACATATATTAAAAAGCTTTATACATACACTAATATAATCATTTGCAAAAATGGGTTAAGAAATTATTTTTTTTCTTACACTATTTATTACGTTTTAGTTTATAAACTGTTGCTATGCTCATTGATATTTGAGTTATTTTTGCTGTTAATATTTCTGATTTATTTGCTAAAAAAAAGTGATTAATTACTGGTACTAAATTCAATGAAATAATTGATGAATTAAAAAATATATATGTTTATGGGGTTGTTTCAATCATTTAACCATCTTCTAAAAAAATAAAATTCATATGATTCATAAAAAATAAAATTCATATGAATTAAAATGCATAAAAAATAAAACGGTTAAAATGTTAAAAAAATTATAAAATTTTATTTTTTTACTTTTTTTTTTCTGATTTTTAAAAACTTATATTTTATTTTTTAAATTTTTTTTAAAAAAAATCAGAGGGTTACGATATGAATAAAAAGAGTAAAATAATCAAATTATTCTTATTTATTATATAAAAAAATAACTTTTAATATAATTTTATCATTTTAAGAATATTTTCTGTATAAATTATAAAAAATAGACGGAATAGTGACGGAGAAAGACTAAATGTATCGACTTAAAATTTTAAGAATGTAAAATATAGCTTTTTAAAAATCATAAAAAAAAAATAGATATTTATAAAAAAAAAAATTATAATTTACCTAAATAAAAAATATGAAAATTTACATGAAAAACTTCTTTGTAGAAAAAAAAATTACGGACAAAAAAAGAAGAGATTTTATTATACTGAAAAAAAAAAAATGCAGAGTACAAAGTTGCGGGAGAAAATCAAGATATATCATCTTTAGGGCAAAAAAAAAAAAAAAAAAAAAACAAACAAAGAGAAATACATTTTTATGCATTTTTTAATGAATTAATGTAGTATCATATCCGTTAAAGCTTCGCTTTAGCCTTCATTTCCAACACAAACATCTATTTTTTATTTTTTATAAATTATTTTTTAAAATTTATAGCATCACAAAAACCGTCAATAAATTAAAAATATAAAATTAAAATTAATAATTAAATTTTAAGACACATATAATATCATTCATATTAGATTTGAAGCTCCATGAGTGTGACCTAAATTTGGGGGGCATTTTGAAAGGGGTGTTAGTGTTTTAATTCTTTTTTCTCTAACCTTCAAAAAAGTCTTAAGATTTGGTAAATTAACCATCTACTTTGCTTTTGATTGGAATGTGTTTTATTGGTATGAAAATTAAGTAGTAGTTGTTTAAATAGTTTAGTATTTAAAACCAACAAACATTATCCAAGTAAATAATAATAATAATAATAATAATAATAATAATAATAATAAGTTAAATTGTACTTTGTCCCCTAGCTGCAAGGTGGGTGATACTTTAGTTTTTTGAACTGTAATTTATTATATTTTTTTATTAAAATTTTTTATTTTATTATAATCAAGTATTATAAATAATTTAGTTAACCATATAATGATGTTTCCAATATTATTGCGACATGCATATCCGGAATTTAAAATAATTCTATATAAAAAAAAAAATTAAAATTCTTAATCCGACTATAATATTTTGAACGGTGGTCAGAACCAAGAGATTAAAAAAATTAAGTATACTAAAGCTAAAATATTTTTAGAATGGATGACTCTCAAAAAATTAGAGCATCACAATTATAATTAATATAATATAAAAATAATTAAGATATTATATCAGCGATATATTATTATTCAGTCAACTCAATATATTATATTGCATTTTACAACTTGAATCATTAACATAACAAGTCTAAAATTATAATAAAATAATGTTTGAAGCTAAATTATTGTGTGACTAAAAATGTAATTTACCAAAAATAAATAAATAAATAAATAAATCATAGATAATACCCTTCATGCATGTTAGGAGGTAATTATTAAAAAGTTTTTCAAAATAGCATAAAATAATTGTTTGGTGGTGAGATTATGATGGTGTGAGAAGATTCAAAGGGGCTTGCATTATATATATATATATATATATATATATATATATATATATATATATATATATATATATATATATGAAACGTTTTCATTATGTTTATGTACTAAGTTTCTTTTATTTCATTTTCAACAAAGTCCATTTAGATGCTTCTATATATAGAGGAAAATTTTAGACCACTTGTAGATAACAGAAAAAGTTAAATTATATTATAAGTTGGTAAAATAAAATTTTAGACCACTTGTAGGATAAATTATATATAGCAATATTGATGTTAAACAATTATGAAAATTAAGGTGCTTTTATTTTTTAAACCAAGGAAAAGAAACCATTTTTTTTCTACAAAATTAAGCACTCCTAATTAATAAGATAAAATAAAACTAGTTAATAGCTTTTCTAATTTCATCACCTAAACAAAGGAAGACATTTGAACCACCTTTTGACCCCCTTAAAATATGGCTAAGGATCAAAACAATAATAATAATAATAATAATAATAATAATAATAATAATAATAATAATTGTCCAAGTTTGGCTTATTTGATTTTCAAATAATGTTTATGTACTCTAAGAAGTAAATATTTAATATGTGGTGAATAAAAAAAAATTGAAGGCGCGGGAAGTTGAAATAATATTTTTGTTACCAAAAAAGTAAAATAATATTTATATTTGAAGTGGTTTGACTTAAGTTACAATCGAGATTCGTGGGCGCTTTTAAGTGAATTTGATGTATTTTTCTAATTAACAGTAACGATATGAACTTTTAAAATTAATAGTTAGTATTAGTGCAAAGGTGCATATAGAATTAATTAATTAGTTCTTTTATGAGCAAAAAGTGATAATGCTTATTTATTTTGAGCATATGAGTGGATGGTAATTCACATTGCATCAAAATTAGTAAAGTTAAACTTGTTAATAATGCATGTGCTATAGAACATTCTAAAAGATAACTATTGATGCTTCATACATGCATGTAGATGGATTATGAAGCCCTAACCATCACAAGGACTTGGTCACAGTAGATGATTACTATATGCTCACCTAAATTAGGCAGATTTAAAATGCACTGTTGTACATTTATGATCAGTATCTAGCAATATACATTGAGATTAATTCACTACAACAAAATTAGGTTATAGGAACACATGTTTGTGATATTTTTGTATAAGTGTCCTATCTATATTCCACCTATATCCAAAATTAGATTATAGAGACATATTTTTGGGACACATTATAAAAATATATCGCTATACACCCTAGCGACGGCACCTATAGCAACACTTACAATAAGTGTCGGTACTTTTATCAGCGATACTTTTTTAAAATTTTAAAAATATTTAAAAATATCGCTATAGCCTAATTTTATTGTAGTGATTCAATATGTATATACTTTTCCACATATATATAATAGGTAAAATATGACTCAGGCAACTTCATTTTGCTTTCCTGCTGTTTAGTCTATTTGAATTTTTGATTTACAATCCATGGTGGTCACTTTGATGTTCTCGTCAGCGTTTACGTATGCGGTTATTGATACAAAATACTAATTATTTTTGTTTTATTTATTTTGAAATAAATTTAACTGGAAATATACAACAACTAGATTTTGAACTCGAAATCTCGAGTATCAACCATCAAACCCTTTATCACTGGCTCTGGGGACAATTGATAAAATGCTAACTAGTTACTAACAGATTGTTTATGCTAACTATTAATTTCAAATATTCGAACAGTTAAAACTACACAGCTAATCTACTTAAAGTATATAGACATAGTATCTTCCGTCAGGTCTTAATTGTGATTCGGTCTAATTTTGAATATGACTCGGTTTAATTCAATTTTACACTATTTTAAACGTTATTGTGCCCAATTTAGCATCCCACCACATAGCAGAATGTTGTCCCTTTAAGCCAAGAGTTATTTATTAAAAAATAATTAACAACACCTGCCATAGTTGAAGGAGAATATTTTATCAAAATTTTTAATTCTAAACTTGAGAATTAAGGCCAGCTTCTTGAGTGCCAAATACTATAAGGGGTCGTTTGGCAACCGGTATAAGGGAGAGTATTTAAGTGTGGAGGGAACAGTTGTTCCCCCATACCAGATTATTTCGGTATAAGAGTAGAACAACTGTTCCACCCCAGCTGTTCCACCTGTTGCTTATTATTATTATTTTTTTAATTAAAATTTTTTAAATTATAAAATATTTAAACTTATAAAATTTTAATTTTTTTTATTTTATTTTATAAATTTTAATCCTTTTATTATTCTTATTTCTTTTTAACTTATCAAACACAATTTTTCTTATCCCGGTACAACCTTTATACTCAACCAAACATAAAATTACTATAATTCTTGCTTGTACCTATACCTATTCTCGAAATAATTAATTTTCGTTTATATCCGAACCAAACGAAACTAATAGAATTTGAAACCAAAGACAAGTATAGTTGATCAAAATTAAAAGCTAAGTTTTGAGTAGCATTAATTTTAATTACATCTAGCTAGCTAATTAATAGCAAGGACATCAAATAAAGCAAAAGGTGAGTAGACAATTCAATCATGCATTATTTCTAGTACTAGGATTCAAAAAAGTTACAACAATTGAATGCTAATAATTTCATTGTTAAACAAAATGCTTTATAAAAATAATGCTATGTGTACCCTTTGCCGTTATTTTTTGCTATTCAGCATTCAAATCAATAATCGATACAGTTAAATTTTATTTATTTATATTATTTAAATATGACATTCTTTGTTGAGTATATATTAAAAGGGTCTGAAAATTAATAATTTATAATAATTAATATAAAATAAATTTAAAATTATTTTATTATTAAATAAATAATATTAAAAAATTAAAAAATTTAGTTTTTAAAAATTTTAAATAGTCTAATAGTTTTTGGCGGTGTCAATTAGTAACTCGTATTTCTATCGTTGAAAACGATGCAGAAGTAAACAATCTAATCTTACCATGTCGGTGGTAGTAGATTTAATTTTTCTAGCCACATAAATTACCATGGTTTAAATAACTATCTAGCTTTTTATAATCTCTCACACTATATATAATATCTTGGGAACATTTTAGGTGCATGTTGCATTACACATTCATAAAAAATTTTAATTCCCATAATTCTCGGGGTGCGTTTGGTAACGGAATAAGACTATTCTAGTTATACCGAGAATAAGTATAAAATACGAAATTAGAGTAAAAAAACGTTTAGGATGATTCCAGGGATAAGAGATTTTGTATTTGGTAATGATAATAAGGAATAAGAGGAATAAAAATGTTTAGTTGGGATAAATAATTGTTTTGCCCTCAAGCTTTATTGAGTGATAAAAGTTGTTAAATTCTAATTTTTTTATTTTAATTAATAATTTAAAATTTTATAAAAAATAAGATAAAATCAAAATCAAAATCAAAATCAAAATCAAATTATATTTTATGAAAATAATATTTAATTTAACATTTTATTTGTGGCACCGTTGAAGGCTTTCTTGTGGCACCATTGTTGAAGCCTTACTAAATTTTATTTTAAAATAATTTTAATTTTAAAATATAAATTTGTATAAAAATTTAAAATTTGATATTTTAATTTAAAATTTAAAATCTAATTTAAATTTTCAACTTCAAATTTAAAATCTAAATTTAGAATTTAAAATTTGAATATTTAAATTTTAAAACTTGAAATTTAAAATTTTGAATTTTAAAAATTTGAAACTTGTAATTTGAAAATTAAAACTTAAAATTCAATATTAAAATTTTAAATTTAAATTTTAAATTTAAATTTTAATTTAAATATTCAAAGTATTAAAATTTATCTTATATTTGAAATTTAAAATTGAAAAATTAAAATTTGAGATTTGAAATATTAAATTTTAAATTAAAATTTAATATCTAAATTTAAAATTTTTAAATTTTAAAGTTAAAATTAAAATTTTAAAAATTCAAAAATAAAAATGGGCGAAGTAGGGGAGGAGCTCCCCCCTCGGGGCGCGTACAAGGGGCGACGCCGGGCCCGGCGGTCCCTCGGGAAGCTTGCAAGGGACGACGAAGGGGACGAGCTCTGCCTCGGGGCGCGAGCGAGGGGGCGACGTCGGGGAGCCGAGAGGGAGGATCAACAATGGAGAGTTTGGAGCTCGGGGAAGGTTGTGGAGAAGAAGCAGTGCACAAGAAACGAGGCAAGGGAATAATATGTGTGGGTACCCAATAATGAATAATATTGTATGTCTCGGATAGTGTGCTAGGAGTAGAATAGGAAAGTAAAATATAATGAATAATTACTGTTGAAACAGTAATTCTTGTTATACCAAAAATACCAAAACAAAATATTCTTATTATTCCTGGTGTGTTTGGGGGATAAGGAGGATATTCTCCTTATCCCAATGCTAACCCCAAAACAAAGACAGTCTAGCTAGTACATCCTATGATTATTATTTTTTTTTTTTATAAAAAAAAAACATGAAAAATACTATTCATGATGTCACCTCAAACCTATGAATAGCATGTACTCCACCTAATGCTATTTCAAATTATTTCAAATTACACATGGTGGTGTGGAGATCTATATTCTTTTTGCTTTTAATTATTTAATTGGTGGTACTATATTCTTTCTTGCCTTGGAAGTCTCTAAGCCATGTGATTCATATATAGTTGTAATATATGGCCTTTTGGGCCCCTTTTGGGCATGTGATTCTTGGTAGAACTCTTATATTTATAGTACATTAATTAATATTATTAATTAATTAATTAATTCTCTTTTAAATTAGTGCCAAAGTTTCAAAAATCCTCTATCTCTCTATATAGATCTTTTAATGAAGCAAAAAACTTAATAAATGTGATCAATATTTATTTGTTTCCATGTAAGTGTGAGTATTGAATTACACATTCAATTTTAGCCACAAATTTTTTATTTCAATAAAAAATGGACAAAGTAGCTAGACTTGAAATATTTATTATCTCTTGACTATTTCTACATAGTTTAATTTCAATTCATTTATTTTTGACCGAAAAGTGCAACTACTGTATTTTCGCTTCTTCCTTAGTGACTTTCACAGAAATAAATAAGCTGGGTGATTGTATCGATGAATTCAAAATTACTGATAGTTGATAGACTTGTTGAGTTCGGTCATCATTATTGACTGGCTGATTTTCACCATGAATCTAATCTGTTTTTTGTAAATATCTTTGCGGATATCACTTTTCTAAATGAGAATATATAGTTTGTGACTTTATGCATGTATCTACATTAACTTTCTAATGTTTAGAACCATTAATATGGAAGCTTAATGCTATCATAATTGACTCTATCCAACTCTAATTAATGAGTGATGGTTACACCAACTACATCTAATTAACCACTTTACCTAATACTTGTAACCTAACCTCTGCACACTTAATAAAAAAATAAATTAATATTTATGAGTCAAACATGCATGGGATATTAAACTTATTTAATCAAAGTCAACCCATGTAATGTATTATCTAACTTAATGATGTTAGATATTTTAGAAATTAAGCTACCTAATTTGTTCTTAGACTTTTGGACCAAAGAACAAGTTACAACCATAACTAAAGTTCACTCTCTTCTTCAAAATGAAAATAAAAAAATAAAAAAATAAAAAAATGAAATTGTAGTGAGACCTCTTCAATTAGATTAGAAGCTATTTTGAAATAGGCCTCTTAACTTTGAGTGAAGTGCATTATCAAATTATATTAAAAGATTAAATTTTTAGAGAATAATATTTATATATTTTATATTCAACACACGAATATTATTAATTAAGTTAATTATTTTTTTTTGTTAAATTTAATACTTTATTAGTTATCAGTCATGTATTAATTAATAGTTATAGTTATTAAATGTTATTTTAAAAATTAATTAAGGCCGTCAAATAAAATAAAATTAAAGATAAACTTGATAAAAATCTCTGTTTAATTAACTAAAATTACTTAATAAATAACTTAAAAGTTAGAAAAGCATTACAATAATTTAACAGGTCAAAAAAAATATTTATAATATTTTTTAAATTTTATCGAGATATATAAGTTAATTAAAATAATTTATAAATATTTACGAGTAATTATCCATCAAATTTTATATATGTTAATAGTATATAATTTTTTTTTTAATGTAATATCACACCAAAAACAACTTGAAATTTTGATAATTTCACTCGTGCCAATTATTACTCTCTTTTTTTTTTTTTTTGAAAAATAGTGTGAATCATGTGGCACGTGTGAACAAGAAAAAGCTACATAAATTCTCCCTACTTTTGTCTCACATCCATTTGACCCATCACATGGTCACAATAAAATGATATTAATTTGAAAGTGACAACATATAGTAAATTGTCCTGTTTGAGTTTAATAAATTTAATTCAAACACAAAAGAAAAGAAAAAAAAGAAAAAAAAAAATTATACTTAAAATTAGATAAGAGCTATAGTAAAATTACCCACCAAATCATTAAAATTTTGGATATAGGTCAAGATATTTTAAGCTCATATCCGAATTGGATCCGACCCGAATCCAACTTTTTAACGGGTAGGGTTCGAAATAGTTTCCAAATTTAGACCCACACCCGGTCCTGGCCTGGATCAGTATCCGGTGAAATATTTGATAGTAATATCTGATAGAATATGATAGTTTTTTTCTAGCTCTTGCGCAGGTAAATAATAATGTGTATTTCTTGTATTAAAATATTTTGTTTATTTTTTTGAACGAATTTTATTGAACTTGATATAATTTATTAGAATACGAGTCTTTTATAGTGAGAAGTTTATGGATTGTCCATGAACTATTTAATAAAGTTTATAAAAATTATATGCACACGAGTATCCCTATCCGATCTAGACCCGACCCATATCCATATCCGGTCTTAAGCGGTTAGTATACGGACAGTCACTATTCAAATCCGCTCAAATATACCCAATAAATATATTAGTAATTTCAGTATTTAGATCCAGATCCGATCCGAAGTTAAATTTTTCTAATAGTTTAAAATTTTAAATTAATGATTAGCACAAATAATTCGATAAATGGTACCAAAGTCAATAGTCAAAATTAAATTCGATTCGAGGCCGGATTAAGCTGAGTAACAACTAAAATAACTCGAGTTTTTAGAATTAATAATTTATGCTAACGACTAGACACGAATTATATCTTCAATTAATTGGAGTGTAACTTTAAATAGTTTTAGAGATTATAATTTTTATAATCTCGCAAATATTCATTATCATCAACCAAACACAACGAGAGTAATATAAATTTTTTTTTTTTTTTTTTTTCGAAATAGAATTAATCACCGGCCGAATCCAACAAACGATCCTCAAGAACTATATGGATCTAAATTCGACTCTAATCAAACTTTGAAATAACAAGAAGCTCCCGCTGAGCCAAATAGTGGTATATGAGTTGGGCCCGAGTCGAAATGATTAGACCTCATCCATGCCCAATCCAAATCCGTTGGGCTCGGCCCGTTGTTGAAACAAAAGGTTTAGACTCAGGCCCAATTCGGCCCATGGTCCATTTATTTTCCAATTTTTTTACTTAATTTTTTGCATTAATTTTGATTAATTTTATTTTTCTTTAATAGATGATTACTATATGTTCACCTAAACAAGAGCAGCTTTATTTTCTTTCCCTTTTTTTGCTTTGTCTCTAACTAAGAGATATGTGCACAACAATAAATAAATAAATAAATAAAGATTAAAATACAGAAAACTCTCCGGAGTTTTACCTGGTTCAGGTTCGTGCCTCGCTACGAAAAGGAAGTATCAAGTACTTGGTATTATTGAGTTTTCGGCACTTGGATGAAGGAATGTGCGGCTATGATGATAGTGGTCTACTAGGGTTTAGTGGGTTGCTGGTGAAATAATATAAACTTTAGGGAACAACTATAATTCTAACCGCACATCCATGTATCCAAAGACTGAAAAGTCAATAATACTGAATGTTTGGTACTATTAATAGTATAGTAGTCAGACTCTATTATATATATATTTACATAATTCAATTACTATTCTCTTAATGGGACAAAACCTTTTATCCTATCAAGTTATTTTGAATGATCGTGAATATGAATTAACAATCGATTTCGTTGAATTTAATCTAGGGTATTTATTATGTCTAAAAAAAAAATATAGTAATATTTAAAAATTATGAAAAATAATAATTAAAAAGCTTTAGAATTGTCCATTTCTAACTACATGTATGAGTTATTTGACAATACAAAATTATTACAAATCAGTTGAAATTTTTAATGGAAATTTTTCGTCACTATCTGTCTCATATTCAAAGCACTGATTTTGAAATGAGAAATCGTATTCTCTATTTTAACAATATTGTTCATTTTTTTATTGCTTATTTTATGAATAATTTGATCACTAGATAAACGATTTTAAAAATTCATCAAATCTGAGCTCTAGATCAAATCCAATCGTGTTGATCGTCGATTCAAATTTTTGATCATCAAAAAAGAATTGATAAGATGAACTCCCCGATCGATCTCATACAGGTTTCACGTAATCATTCATTATTATGGCTTAACAAAAATTTCTAATATTTTCTTAAAAAATTTCTAATATATTTTTTTGTTAATGAAAAATCTAACTTAAAATAATAATAAAAAAAATGCACAAACGTTATTTAAATTATAGCTCATTTTAATTTGGCTATTAAATTTTTTCAAATTTTAATTTTACTATCTAATATATATTTCACAGTTTATTTTATATATCAAATAGTAATTTTTTTCGTAAATAATGCAACATATGTTCAAAATGTATAATTTTTTTTTATTAAATAGTACAATATCATATTGTTCGTCAAGAAGAGATAGAATACGAATATTTTAATTATTTTTTTAAAAAAATAGATTGGATGTGTAAAAATTTAAAAAAGAATAATTTATTTTTATAAAAGGGTAAAATCAAAGGACTTTTATGTAAATTAGCGTAATAATAATAATAATAATAATAATAATAATAATAATAATGTAATGTGGATTTTGGAATGGGGCAGGGGACAGGACATTCCGAGCTCTAATTTCGGTGTCCCCTTCTGGCGGACACGTGTCGGTCAACAAGCCTTTAATCCTCGGAACCCCGGTCGATTCACGAACGGGCACGTGCCGGTCATACTCGCCTCGTGATTCGCGCCTTGGGATCGCGCGTGCTACACTTTTACGCGTGGCGCGATGCGATTGGTCTCCACCTGAGTATTTGTCGACCCACGCCAAAAAAATATGAGCAATGCTATATGTACACCCCGAAGGGGTGTACATCATACATCTTCACCATTTTAATGGTGGCGATATTTTTTACGGGTCACATCGAGTGACCTATCATCACACCCCCACCCTTAGATGGGTGGGGTGTATGATGTACACCCCGAAAGGGGTGTACACATAGCATTTTCCAAAAAATATATTCAAAAAAGAAACCGCTTCGTACGGACGGAGGGAGTTGGTCGAGGGTTCCGTTCGTTGGCGACGTCATCTCGCACTATGATGACGTGGCATGCACGATTTATGTTTTTTTTTTTTTTTCCTTAAATAGTGTAGTCAACTTGTGTAACTTCGAAGAAAAAATAATAATAATAAAAATAAAAATTAAACTCTCCTAAAATAATATAATTATTTTCACCCTAATCCAGACCAAAGTCAATTACTCATGTCTTTAAAAGTTTAACTTTTACACTATTTATTTCCTGACCTGACAAGCAAATAACAAAACGAAAAGAATTTTAGTTCCACGACTATATAAATAAACAGTAATATATTTCAATCTGACGTTAATAAATTAAATCACTATGCATTATATATATATATATATATATATATATATATATATATATATATATATAAAGTTTGGTTACTATTAAAAAGCACAAGTTTTTCACCATTAGATCTACCTCTTCAATCATTTTCGTCTTTTATATTATACTATTTTTCTAACTACCCACTAAACCAAAGGGACCAGCTATCATACTAACCACATATCTCCTCATCCAAGAGTTAAAAACCTAATAGCACCAAAGACTTGGTGCTATCAATAGTATAAAATAATAACCTAGTTATATATATATATATATATATATATAGAGAGAGAGAGAGAGAGAGTTCGGTTACTATGCTTGTACAAGCACCAAGCAATTGGTGCTTGTAAATTTTTTACTGTTAGATCTACGGTACCCTTTTGACTAATTTCATTTCTTAGATCATTCTATTCAACCAATACCATCCACTAAGCCCAAGGAACCCACCATCATCCTAACCATACATTTTTTCATCCACTAGCTAAAACACTAATAACTTAGTACTTTTAAAAATATAGAAGCTCAATTCGATATATATATATATATATATATATATATATATATATATATATGAGTAGAGCTTATATGTGTTTAAAAGTACAAGCCAATCTATGCTTGTGAATTTTTTATTATTGGATTTGTATTGGGATTCGTATTTTTTACTTTATCTTTCTATCTCTTTAGAGTTTTACAAAAATACTAATCCCAATACAAATTCAAAGGTAAAAAATTCACAAGTATATATAGATTGTCTTGTGTTTTTAAAAGCATATAAGCTCTATTCATATATATATATATATATATATATATATATATATATATATATATATATATATATTCAATATACCCTATTTTTTTATTTACTTTTATAATTAATTTTTTTTGATTTGATCACCACGTAGGTGGTGTTTGCTTTTTGGAAAAAGGGCTGAAAAATTAATTTATTTTGAAAAAAAAATTATGAAAAGATTACTTTTTGTCATAAATTTTATATTTTGAATAAAAATTAAAAATATTTTTCTAAAAAATTAAATAGATAAAAAATATTTTTTTCAGCCAAAAAATTATTTTTTAAAATATTTTCAAAGAAACCAAACAATCCATTAGTTTTTTTTTTTATATATAGAAAAACCCCTCTCTCTCTCTCTCTCTCTCTCTCTCTCTCTCTCTCTCTCTCTCTCTCTCTCTCTCTCTCTCTCTCTCGTGGAAAGAGAGAATAAAACAAATTAATATACATAAAGGGAACAAAAAAAAGAAGAATAAAAACAAAATAAAAGAACTAAAAGAGAGCAAAAAAACATCAAAATGGGAAAGCAACTACTTTTTCTTTCATTGACTTTTTTTTTATCCTCCCCCTATACATCATTCACACAAACTATGCATCACTTAAACCCACACTCTATATTTCAAACTCAAGCACATTTCTCCTTAATTAGATTACTAGAAACCCCAACATCTAAGTAATTAATTAACACTCAAAGACCACAAGAGAAGATCAATGAAAACCAAAAAAAAAAAAAAAAAAAAACTCACAAAACAACATACCCTACTCCATGTTTGTACCCAAAATGGGAGGGTCCCTCTCTCTCTCTCTCCCCCCTTCTCACTAGATCTCTTCTTTCTCTCTCTATGAATCTTTGTTAATCATGTATCTATTCTAGAAATGTGTTTTTTTTTTCATATATATATATATATATATATATATATATATATATATATATATATATATTCGCATATATGCGCTCTCCAAATATGCAAAATTACAGAAATACTCAAAGTTGGTATTTACGTGTGTAGCCCTTAAAATTCTTGCTTATCTCTTGAATATCTATGTAAAATGTTTTTTTTTTTTTACATAAATACTACTAATTAACATGATCAATAGGCTCTGAAACAACTAAAGTTTTACAACAGTGTCGCATGCAAATACCAACTTTTCAGAAGGATTAATTTTAGCCTGTAATTTCACATATTTTTCGAAGATAAATATGCAAAGCTAAAGTAAAAAAAAGAAAAAAAAAAAAAAAAAAAAAAAAGAAGAAAAACCCATACTACTATATTAATTAGTTAGCTAGAAAATCTCTAATAGGCGCCCTTATTAATGTATCATCATCAAATATTACAATAATATATACTTTTTTTAAATATTCGAATTGAGTAATATTTAATGGTGATCGCTAAAGGGCGCATTGAGTGTAGAGTAAGACATGTTAGATAGAATTTTTTTTTTTAAATTTTTTGTTACCTAGAGCTAAAGAGTTAGTCTTGGCTTCTGCTTTCATATATTATACAAAAAATTAGAGCCAGAGCGCTCCAGCTTCTTTAAGAAGCGGGACGAGGGTACCGTTGATGTGCGAGGCCATCACACTGTCCATGGCCCCCACGAGCTTCCCCCCGATGAAAACGACGGGGAGCAACGAAGCGTTACCTCCGCCACCGATCGAGGCGGAGGATGAGGATGAGGAGGGGGAGGGGGAGGAGAGGAGGAGGCCCGCGAGGGCGCGGTGGATGTCGGGGCCGCGGGGGTGGCGGTCGAGCTCGTAGACGGTAGGGTGCACCCCCATGCCGCAGAAGAGGCGCTTCACGGCATGGCACATGCAACATGTGCTTACGCTGAACACCACCACCGCCCCCTCCCTCGCCATCCGCTCCACCGCCACCGCCGCCGCCTCTCCGTAACACTGCATGGCTTGCTAGCTACGATTGTTAACTCCTTGTATATATGCACGTAAGTTACGTAAATATGTATATATATAAACGTGACATGAACTCAGATATGCACATATGGTGATCCAGCTAGGGCTTATATATATATATAGAGAGAGAGAGAGAGAGAGGAAGAGTGGGGGTAATTTGGGAATATAGGGGAGAATGTAGGGGTAGAATGGGAAGTAGGAAATCTTTTTGAGTGTTTTTTTTTAGTACTATATATATATAATTATTATTCTATTTATAAATTACATCTAATTGATTAAATACTCTATTTACTGTATTATTATTATTAAAATGGTGTAGAAAATATATGCAGAGATTAAGGGGCATTTTGGGAATGAGAAAATTTTTAGAGGGGTAGAATGGGAATTTTAAGGGTTACTTTTATTTTTGACGTTCGCTACTTGTCGTCAGCGCATGCATGTTATACGTGGAAATTTCGCAAGTATATCCCTAGGGTTAGCTAATTTAACCCCAAACTTAATTTTTTTTTTTTTGATATTAATAAAACTAGGATATACACTACTAGTATGTACTATTTCTTAACCATTTGATTAATATTGCTTGTTTAAATTATCGGAATATATATTTGTATGATTAATCGTAAACAAAAAAAAAAATTCTAAAGTTTAGATAATTAGTTATAAATGGATAAAAATTTTAGATAGTTCTAAAAATACAGTAGCATTTATCCTTTTTTTTTTTCAGAGCTAAACTACACTTTTGGTCTTCAAATTATAAGTTAATTGCATGATACTTTAATTTCCGCAGCCTAATTTAGTTTACTAAATATGACCACATCCGAATTATTGTCGCATTATTAACTTTCACATTATTGAAATATCAAATTTTAGTAAACGAAATTGAGTTGTGGAATTCAATATCATTATTCAGAAAATTTTAGACAAAAATTATAATAAATTAACGTTTGAGAATCACGCGTGCCCGTAGTTTGAGAATTGAAAGTGTAACTTAGCCTTTTTTTAAAAAAAAATTTAATGTTTGCTTCGTTTTGGAGAAAAGTTTTTAATTACAAAAAAAAAATGTAACTTTTTTGGGTAGCTTTTGGTCAGATGGGGAGGCTTCGGATCACGAGGCAGGGGATGCCATGATGCGATCTGGGCCGTTGGATCGGCGGACAAAGAGATACAGTGAGAAAAGGGGGGGGACTAAGTAAAAGTAGAGCACGAGAATAAAGCTAAGTTCTAAGGAGCATTTTGTACCTTGTGTTGTGTTGTGTTGTAACAAGAATGGTGGTGGAAGTGGTCATTTTCCGAGGAGAAAAGCACAGTGGCAATTTGGTTAATAAGAGGGAAAAAAAAAAGTATGCATTTTTTAAAATTGTTTTTATTTTCTTTATTTTTCTTAATAAATCGACAAATTACGCAAATTGATTGTTTGCGTTAACAACCAATCAGAGCAGTCGGTTTTTGTTGTAAAGATCTGTCTTAGAGGTCAGATATATTCGAGTTTCTGCGTGGTGGTAGTGATCATTTTCCGAGCAGAAAAGCACGGTGGCAATTCGAGTTTGGTTCGAATCGAAATAGATTTGATTGGATCTTATTTTGAGATTTATACAAATGTTTCTAGAGTTGATTGTCGCGGAGTGAACCGCTTGGCCTCATCAAGGTGCTCCATATAAGTCTTTATGATCAATTGGGCGAAGTTAAATTATTCACAAAAGAATTATCAGATCACATCAGAAACACGCATCGGAATCCAAAACCTTAAGGTGATATCAAATGACATTCATTGTATCATGGAGCAAAGTGCGTGGATCTCGCTGCGGACCTAACACGAGGAAGAGAAAGAAGCACCGCGGATCCTACGAACCGACCCGTCTCCATCGATCGAACTGTTGTTTTTCATCACAGAAGCAATCGATCAAGGGTTTAAACACCTAATCATAATCCAAACTTATTATTAACTCACATCCAACCATTATATTATCAACACTCTAATTTAGTGTGTGCTTGGCCATATATATATATATATATATTTGCTTTCAAATGTAATTATCTCTGTAAAAAAAAAAAAAAATTGTAGACTAGAGCGCGCGCAACACAAAGCCAACTCTATATTTTGAGCTTTAAAAATATAAATTCTTACTACACTCCTTATAGAGCAATGCTACATGTACACCCCGAAGGGGTATACATCATACATCTCCACCATTTTAATGGTGACGATATTTTTTACGGGTCACATCAAGTGACCCATCATCACACCCCCACCCTTAGATGGATGGGGGTGTGAGATGTACACCCCTTACGGGTGTACACATAGCATTTTCCCTCCTTATAATGTGAGCAGACACTTAAAATTAACTAGTTAAACTACATATATATCTCTAATGAAGTTGGGGAGGCAAAAGTAAAGTACCTCAAAAGCATACAATGTAGTGTAACTAATGTGAACATTTATAGATCTTATATATATATATATATATATATATATATATATATATATATATATATATATATATATATATATATATATATATTAATAACTAACCAATTTCTTAATCCAATACATTTGTTAGCCAATAACATGGATGAATTATTGAGTAAGAAGCTCATTAATTATGACTCACTTTATAGATCTTATATAAATAAAGTTTTTAAAAAATAAGAGAGAGAGAGAGAGAGAGAGAGAGAGAGAGAGAGAGAGAGAGAGAGAGAAGTGGTTTCAGATGGTTTTGTCTCTTTGTCCCCTCTTGTGCCTCACAAATCATGCAAAAGGTCCAAAAAATTTAACACACCCTTTCTTTTTTAATTATTAACACATCCCAAAATCCAATTAATTAAGCTTCTTTAAACTCTATTCTATTCTAACATCATGTTAAAGTATATGAAACAACTATTATTTTCCAACTATTTAAGTTACTAGAGAACGATGTTTTAATAATCATATTTAATATTATCATGGATAAATTACACCTCCTATATCATTCTTGAAATTTTATTTAAATTTATCTTAGTTCTCAAACTCTTAATATTTGATACTTTAGATCCTATACTCTTGAAAGCGTTTTACTTTAGTCTCTACAACACAATTAATCATATTTAAATATAAATTTACTATAAATAAATTAAGATCAATCCTAATAAATATAAAAATGCTTGATATGGTATATCTTCTTTTTTTTTTCTGTCTATTTAAATCAAATAGAATCCTAATTAGTTTTTGATGGAAAGTCGACTTGAATTCTATAAAAAAAAGGAGATATCGGTCTTACCACTTTCTCACGTGTATTCTGATAAAAAAATTATCAAATATTGAGAAATTAGATTACTCTAGTTTGGTTTTGGTGATGTTCATATCACAGCCGAACTTCTCGCTTTCGCAGATTGATCAAGTTTTTTTTTGTTATTACGTTCTATGAGTTATTTTATTATGTTTATGAATCTAAGTATTGGTATGTATTTAGTTTTATTATTTTACATGCCAATATAAACCTATCAATATTCATATTCAACTATTCATGAAGTGATAACTTTTTTATATTTAAGAAATTAAATGATAAAATTAAATTTTTGCGATAAATATTAAAAATTCTTTTCTAAAGTTGAAACTAAGGGGTTTTTTTCGTTCCTCGGAAAAGTGTGAAAAAAAAATTTGGAGAAAAAAGTATTTTCTGGAAAATTTCTTTTTTAGTTTTCTGGCCGTTTGGTTAAAAAAAAAAAGAAAAGAAAAAGGGAACTAGCTTATTTAATTTTATTTAAAAGATTTTATGAAAAATTACTGTTTATATTTTTTTAAATTTTTTTTTTGGAAAACAAAAATATTAGTTTTCCATAAAAGCTAAAAGAAATAAATAATTTTATTTGAAACCAAATTGACGGAAAACTGAAAATGAAATTTCCACAAAAAAAATATATATATTTTCTCGAATTTTATTTCTCACACTTTTTCGAGAAATCGAGCTGGGCTCCTAAACTGAAACAAATCCAAAAGTTTGAGAATTTATTGTATAATTTTAAAACATCAATAATCTAAAGTTCTCTTATAATTATGATAATAGAGCATCAAAATTAAAGAAGGGAGTGACTCTATCTTTAATTTTTATTTTTACTTTTTTTTTTTACACATTAGAATAAAAAAAATATATATAATTTTATAATTTAAAATTTTATTATAAAATTAAATGTAATACGCGCGACCAAACACCTACATATACAATTATTAACTTCAATAAAAAATAAGAGCTTAATTTCTGAACTATTTTGTAAAGTTTAGGATGTGTTATTATCAAAAATAAAAATTTATGCTTTTATTTAAAAAGAAAAAAAAATTAAAATTTAGGAGTCCTTGTACATTTTTTCATTTTTTTTTTTTTTTTCTTTTGATATCTAATGCTCTAATCATGGGATTATGATGAGGTTGGTTTAGGCCAGATCAAACAGTCACCAACTGCCCATGGCATAGATTTGTGGGGCCCACATATCTTGCAAGTGATTGGAGGAGGCTTGTGGGACCCACCACCCCCACCTCAATTTGCCCTAATTTGGTCGGCAAAAGTGGGTCCCACACCATGTGGGGCCCCCCTCCTCTCCACTTTGTTACCCAAAGCATGCATGGGTACATATATGCATGCATCATGCATGGGATTTGATCCATTACTTAATTAGTTAATTTATTTATTTATATTTTTTTTTTTATGTGTTGGTGTGTGTGCATAGGTGGGTTCAAAAGTGTTGTTGCATGTTTTGTAGCTTTAGAGGGGAGTACTGTCACAAAGCATTATTATTAGGGTTTTACAAAAAGATGTGGAACAAAGGTGTTGGGCTACATAAGTGAGGGGAAAAAAAGTTTTGAGCATGAGAAAAAGGTGTTGAGTTGAGGTGGTGAAAGGGGTGAGAAACCAATAAAGAAAATTAAAAAAAAAAAAAAAAAAAAAAAAAAGTTGATGAGACTATATGGAAAAGTTGGTTTAGTAGCGGAGCGGGCGAATTGATTTTTATTCTATTTTCGCTTTTGCTTATTTGCTCATTGCTCTATTCAGTATAAGTCATGCGGAGCGGACGAATTGATTTTTATTCTATTTTCGCTCTTGCTTACTTGCTCATTGCTCTATTCAGAATAAGTTAGAATAAGTCAGGATAAGAATAATTTTTTTTTTTTTAGAGAAAGACAGCATGCTACCATGGTGCCACTTCATTCATAGTGAAGATGAACTAAACAATTGGGCAGCCGAATTCTGCAGAAGAGCAGCCGGGCCCAAAAAAAAAAAAAAAAAAAAAAAAAAAAAAAAAAAAAACTGGGCCTAGGTGCAGAACCTGGTCCAGTGAGAACGGAGCAGTCTAATTTTTGCAATAATCGTGGCGAGGCAGCGTTTCTTGTCTTCGAATGTCCTTCTGTTTCTTTCCAACCACATAATCCACCAGGTGGTTGCGATAGTGGTTAATTCCCTTTTACCAAAAGCGCCATTCTTGCGTGCGCTCGCTTCCCAGAGTGTGTCAACGGTTGTGTAGCTGCGGATCTCCAATTTGTTCGGCAACAAGGCTTCCAACATCGTTTTAGCGAAGAGACAGGATACAAAAAGATGATCCGCAGTTTCTTCAGGACCAAGGCAGATGCTACAGGTAAGAATACATTTTTACAATTATTAATAAATCGAAACATATTAGCAGAAGGAAGGGACTACCCGCCTCATACTTTACTTAAGATAAAATTATCACTTTTCTTATCTTTGGTCCTCACTTACTTGTTCAATTTGAGATAGATAGGACCAGAAGCCCCATCTACAATACACTGAGTGCGTAAAATGCTTATTTTTTTTAAGGAAAATGCTAGATGTACACCCCAAATGGGGTGTACATCTTACACCCACCCCATCCTAGAGGTGGGTGAATTCCACTCGTCACATCGAGTGACGAGTGGATGAATACCCACTCTAGGATGGGTGGGTGTAGGATGTACACCCCATTTCGGGGTGTACACCTAGCACTTCTCTTTTTTTAAAGGAAAATGCTATGTGTACACCCGTAAGGGGTGTACATCTCACACCCCCACCCATCTAAGGATGGGGTGTGATGATGAGTCACTTGATGTGACCCGTAAAAAATATCGCCACCATTAAAATGGTGGAGATGTATGATGTACACCCCTTCGGGGTGTACATGTAGCATTGCTCTTTTTTAAAATATTAAGTTTTCTATTTATTTAGGTGTTATATAACATTTGTCAAATGGAATTGAATTCATATATTTTTAAAATTAAGTACCAAGTCATTGATGCTGCTGAGTTTTCTGTCTTTAGATTTAGAAATGTACGGTTATGATGATAGTGATTCTCTAAGATTTAGTGGGCAGTTGGTTGGACAGTATGATCTAAATAATAGAAATGATCAAAATGATAAATCTAACAGTAAAAAACTTAAGAACTGAGGCTGTGTAATAACCGCGAGTTTATTTTTCCTTTTTGGGTCCCTTCATCGTTTTCACGGAAACCTTTTCCGACTAAGGGGTCCGGGGTGTGATTCTTTTTCCTTCGTTCTTGGCAGACCGTCGGGGCTCGCGGGTGATTTTTGGATAATAAAGCTCGCGAAACGGAAACCGGCGGCGCGAACGGTTTTGGATTCCGACTCCGGAATCTCCCGGAATAAATTCCGGAAGATCGCTTAGCGGTTCGGGCGTTTTGCACGCTTTTCGAGGTAAATCAGGTTCGGACTCGATTTCTTTTATTTGGGGATTTAGGTCCCCCTTTATTTTTCCCCCGCCCCGCTTAGACCGTCTGGTTCAATTTTGTGTGCGAAGACTTAGGTTTTCCCTTTTTCCCACTCTGCTCGTCCCGCACAACGCAAGTTCCCCATCGGAGCGCGTGGGAGAAGAACCCCGTTTTCCTGCGAGACGGTACGGAACCAAGGAGAAGGAAAGGACGATCCCCCTCCCCACGGAACTTGGCAAGCGAGCGTGAGACGATCCCTCCCTTCCCAATCATCGTCGTCGAAACCGAGGTGAGACGGAGGTTTTCTCTTAGTTTCTTTTGGATTCTTGTTTATCCCGATCGGCAAGGGGATGGCACAGGCGACGGATTCTCCGGAATCCGCCGCATGTGCGAAGACCACCTCCCCTCCCCAGGTCGGCGTTCCCGTGACCCGCACGGGGCTAGGCTCACGCCCAGCCCCGCGTGCGGGGGTGACCCGCACGGTGCGGGGGTGAGCCGCACGTGCGGGGGTGACCCGCACGGGGCTAGGCTCACGCCCAGCCCCGCGTGCGGGGGTGACCCGCACGGTGCGGGGGTGAGCCGCACGTGTGGGGGTGACCCGCACGGGGCCGGGCCTGCGCCCAGCCCTGCGTGCGGGGGTGACCCGCACGGGGCTAGGCTCACGCCCAGCCCCGCGTACGGGGGTGACCCGCACGGTGCGGGGGTGAGCCGCACGTGCGGGGGTGACCCGCACGGGGCTAGGCTCGCGCCCAGCCCCGCGTGCGGGGGTGACCCGCACGGTGCGGGGGTGAGCCGCACGTGCGGGGGTGACCCGCACGGGGCCGGGCCTGCACCCAGCCCTGCGTGCGGGGGGGGGGGGGACCCGCACGGGGCTGGGCACGCGTGCGGTCTCGCGCGCGGGCGGGGGTGCCGCGAACCGGGTTAGACGGAGGGTCGGGTTCTCGTCTTCTTTAAATTTCCTTAAAATCTAAGTGCCGATTTTCCCGTGCGGCAGGTGTGTGAGCCGGACGAGCGCGTCGGGACGCGAGGAAAGTCGAACCTTGACCGCTACAAGTAACAGGTGGGTTGTATTTACCTCGTCCTAGTCTCTAAATTCTATCGTATGGGACGGGGTCCATTCTTAGTGTACTGGGGTTAAACGACGATGGGCGATAACTTATGCATGTTAGTGAGTTCCCTATAGCGTTTAGCGTTGGTTACCGTTGGTTGTTCTCTTTTTAATCACTATATGTCGGCGGGCCACCGTCGAGTGCGCGTAATATTACCTTGTTTTTCAATTATGCACTTTACCGCATTACTTTTGTTATTCATATTATGATGCTGACATGATGGTGGTTACGGTTACTTGGCTCGAGGTTGCCACACGCGCACCCGCGGTTTGGCCACCGCAGAGGGTGCGCTTTTCCGGAAAAGTGGTCTCTGACCCGTGTATACCCACGAGGTGACGTAGTGGGGCCCCTTATTAGTGGTGGGGTTGAGGCGCCGAGGTGCGAGCGGTGCGACCCGTCGGTTTAGTTGTCCGACGTGGTCGGGTTTCTGCAGGTACGGTATGGGCCGTCGGTTTAGTTGTCCGACGTGTCCGGGTATTACAGGATACAGGTGTACAGGTTGCCCTTCCTCCTTGGGGGGGGGGTGGTTGCTCCGGTTGTCTTCACGGTTTGTTTTATTATATTCTCCTGCTCTACTACTTTTACGTCACTGACTTCCCACTTTGTGACAGGGTTCAGACGGGGGGAGACATAGGCGGTGGCGAGGACGGGGCAGGAGCAGCTGGGTCGCTGGGGACCCTGGACTGTATTTCCTTTTCTTTCTAGCATTTCATTTACATTGTGGTTATGTGAGAGGTTCTCGATACCCTCGTGGGGTCGGCGTGGATGTCGGTATGAGTTGTTATTAGTTATCCTCTTATGCATTACTCTCCTCTTTGAATGTTATTGGCCATTTGAAAATGAAAAAAAAAAGTAAAAGAAAAAGAAAAGATTGCGAAAACCGTTTTTAAAATAGAAGTGTCGTGTGGGCACTGGTTTCAAAACCCTGTGGATTTATGGATTTCAAAAAGGGATTTCAAAACTTGGTGTCGGGTGGGCACCGCTTTCAAAACCTTGTGGTTTTATGCTGATTTCGAAACTCGCTTTCAAAACATAAGCACCGGGTAGGCGCTCTTTATAAAACTGTGGATTTATCCTTTCCAAGTTGAACGGCCATATATTTTAGATAAGTTAGAATGCTGGTTGTATGTTAATAATTGTTCTGATTGAAAGGTTGTGTATGTTTGAACATGTACTGAATGCTACGCCGTGCACATACAGGGGAGACTCTGTCCGTTTGCAGAGTGACCCTGTATGTGTGGCGGGTCTGGGCATGCGCCGGGGGAGAGGGGTTTCGCTTTTACAACAAAAAAATTTTACACGTCAAATGTTGACTTTTCTATGAATCGTTTCCGCTAAAACAAAACCCCCGGGGCGTGACAGATTAAATGGTATCAGAGAGTTCTTTCAATCACAACAGTTAGTGCCGACATCCGTGGACAACCCTCACATGCCTACATACAAATGAAATGGGTAGGGCATAGGACTGTAGAACGTGAGTGACCGAGGGGGGGGAAAAGTTGAGTCCTTTCTTTCACCTTATGGTTGTAGTTAGTAGGGTGGTCTAGGGTTGACTCTTGTGGCGTGTGACAGACATGGCCCGTACTAGATCATCGGCCGGGGACGCAGAGTCAGAGTCCGAGTCCTTTCCCTCGCTAAGTGGTTCGATGTGCCGTTGCTTATTAGCAAAGACTAAAGCCGACCTTCTTTGTGTGCATACAGATAGAGGGCCGACTCAGCAAGCAACCGACGACGGAAATGGACATCGCCGACGAAGCCAATCGCCTGCTCCGCAACCAGCTGCGCGACGTGGCTGGGCAACTGCTGACTCTCGCGGAGCGCCTGAGCATGCTGACACAGGAACTCGAGGGCGTCGACCGATTCCGGGGCGGCAGCAGAGGCGTTGCCCCTCCCGGGATGCCGCCGACGGGCCCTCCCACCGTCCAGGAGGCTACTAACCTGACCGTGCACACCAACGTAGAGCGCGCCCGGCAGGAATACCCTTACCCCGAGTCGGCCGGGGACCCCCATCGGAAGGGCCGGGCGAGCAAACGCCCGAGAGCCGGGCAGAGCCTCGGGCAGACGACGGAGGAGAGACCTAGGCCACAGAAACCGTGCGTCATATGCGGCAACGCACACCTCATGACGAGCTGCCCGTGGCGGGACGGACACTGTTTCCGATGTGGCAGGCCGGGCCACACGCGTTACGAGTGCCCGCTGAAGCCGTCTGTCAGAAGACCCCCGGCGCCGCGACATGTCGAGCCCAAGGGAACCGCCGCCTCCACCCCTCAAGGGGGCACCGATCCAGAGAGCCGACCAAATCCACGCCCGACGCAAGCACCGAAGGACGAACGAGGGCTTAAGGGGAGCGCGCACGTGCAACCGGGATCCTGCGTCATCTGCAAGGGCGCGCACCCAGTGACGGAATGCACTTGGAGGTACCACTATTGTAACCGGTGCGGCTTGCCAGATCACAATTACTTCTCCTGCCCCCAAGGGCCCACCCCCGCCTCCGCCGCCGTGCCACCACCGCCAAGAGGAACAGAGAGCGCGGCGGCCCCCGTGCAGACAAAGGATTCGCCCGACGACCAACGATGCGCGGACTCTTTAGACAGCAAACCCCCACCCCAACACGCGGTGCGACGCTGGCCCAAGGATTGTGGGCGGACTCCCCCGGCCGCCCCGGCAGACGACGCGTCGTCCCAAAATAGGGAATGACAGGTACTTATTTCATTTTATTTTTCTACTTTTTTTCTCTTTTTCCTTTTTGCCTTCCCTTCCCTTGGCTACATAGAAGCTCTATTTGGGCCGGAGCAACCCGACCCTACCTGACCCTTGCGAGCCCTCCTGCCTTTAGCTCTACCTCTCGTCCCGTCGACCGTTCCGGTCCAGTGTGCTTACGGGCGAGAGAGCAAATCTAACCTTAGTGATTTGCATACCGGTGCGCGAATTGCACAGTCTCCGATGCAAATTGACCCCACCTTTTGCACAGGTTTTGCGGATCGACGTGGACTCGCCTAAGTGGTAGTCATGGCGATGTTTGTGACCACGGGGCGGTAGTAATCCTCGATAAAGGTTGTGTTTTGGCACTGAGATTGTGTTGGGAAGTATGTGATATACCTTCAGGTAGGAGTTGCGTCCCCAACTTGTCGATGGCGACGAACCTTTGGTATTCCGCTGTTCTTTTGGTAAGCACGTTGGCTGCAGGCAATGGACGGTAGAAAGAACTGAGGAAATACTCTGCCCTATAATGAGGAGTACCAGATTGGGTCTAAATTAGTAGCCTTAGAGTTGTAGATACCTTGCGACTGACTTGTAGCCCTCGATTAAACTTTTTGAGCATTTTCATAGAGCATGACTTCAGGCTGTAAGCCCCTTCCAGCTTCAAGATTTCGACCCCAGTCCTTTACAGCATGCTTATCTCACCATTAAGTCCCTCTCCAATGCATGGCACGCCTTTCGAGGCAACCTATATAGGGTTTTAAATGCAAAGACTGCATTTCTTGATGCATTTCACACTTTTCGAGAAGATCCGGTCGTCGGAACGGAAAATGGGCTGCGCCATGACGTCCGGCTCGACGAGACCTATAAGGTAGCGACCTCTGATCACCTCGGACAGAGACACGCGCTTTGTCTCGAAATTTTGGCAGAGCCTTCAGCGGGCCATGGGAACCAAAATACAGTTCAGCACAGCCTTCCACCCTCAGACGGACGGACAGTCGGAGCGCGTGATACAAGCCCTCGAAGACCTGCTGCGCGCCTGCGTACTAGATTGGGGGACCGGGTGGTCACGCTACCTACCTCTCGTGGAATTCGCCTACAACAACAGCTACCAGGCCAGCATCCAAATGGCGCCCTACGAGGCCTTATATGGGAGACGCTGCCGATCCCCGATTTGTTGGGACGACCTGGGAGAACGGAAATTCTTGGGGCCCGATTTAGTGGAGGAAACGGAAGAGAAGGTTCGCCCCATCCGACAGCGCCTGCTGACCGCCCAGAGTCGCCAGAAGAGCTACGCGGACCAAAGGCGCCGCGACTTAGAATTCCAAGTAGGAGAGCACGTTTTCTTGCGGGCCTCGCCGTCCAGAGGAGTAAAGCGGTTCGGGCTGAGGGGCAAGCTGAGCCCACGGTTTGTGGGGCCGTTGAGATTTTGGAGCGGATCGGCCCGGTTGCTTACCGCCTTGCCCTACCACCGAACCTCGACCGAGTCCACGACGTCTTCCACGTCTCGATGCTCCGGAAGTACCTCTCCGACCCCTCACACGTCCTGGATGCTTCTACACTCGAACTGAAGGAGGACCTAAGCTTCGAAGAAACCCCGGTGAGGATCCTGGCAAGGGAGACCAAATCGTTGCGGAACCGAGCTATCCCCTACGTGAAGGTACACTGGAGCAACCACGAGGAGCGAGAAGCAACTTGGGAGCTGGAATCTAGAATAAGGGAGTACTACCCCGACCATTTCACCACCACCCGGGTTTAAGTTTCGAGGACGAAACTCGTTTTTAGAGGTGAGTGGTGTAATAACCGCGAGTTTATTTTTCCTTTTTGGGTCCCTTCATCGTTTTCACGGAAACCTTTTCCGACTAAGGGGTCCGGGGTGTGATTCTTTTTCCTTCGTTCTTGGCAGACCGTCGGGGCTCGCGGGTAATTTTTGGATAATAAAGCTCGCGAAACGGAAACCGGCGGCGCGAACGGTTTTGGATTCCGACTCCGGAATCTCCCGGAATAAATTCCGGAAGATCGCTTAGCGGTTCGGGCGTTTTGCACGCTTTTCGAGGTAAATCAGGTTCGGACTCGATTTCTTTTATTTGGGGATTTAGGTCCCCCTTTATTTTTCCCCCGCCCCGCTTAGACCGTCTGGTTCAATTTTGTGTGCGAAGACTTAGGTTTTCCCTTTTTCCCACTCTGCTCGTCCCGCACAACGCAAGTTCCCCATCGGAGCGCGTGGGAGAAGAACCCCGTTTTCCTGCGAGACGGTACGGAACCAAGGAGAAGGAAAGGACGATCCCCCTCCCCACGGAACTTGGCAAGCGAGCGTGAGACGATCCCTCCCTTCCCAATCATCGTCGTCGAAACCGAGGTGAGACGGAGGTTTTCTCTTAGTTTCTTTTGGATTCTTGTTTATCCCGATCGGCAAGGGGATGGCACAGGCGACGGATTCTCCGGAATCCGCCGCATGTGCGAAGACCACCTCCCCTCCCCAGGTCGGCGTTCCCGTGACCCGCACGGGGCTAGGCTCACGCCCAGCCCCGCGTGCGGGGGTGACCCGCACGGTGCGGGGGTGAGCCGCACGTGCGGGGGTGACCCGCACGGGGCTAGGCTCACGCCCAGCCCCGCGTGCGGGGGTGACCCGCACGGTGCGGGGGTGAGCCGCACGTGCGGGGGTGACCCGCACGGGGCCGGGCCTGCGCCCAGCCCTGCGTGCGGGGGTGACCCGCACGGGGCTAGGCTCACGCCCAGCCCCGCGTACGGGGGTGACCCGCACGGTGCGGGGGTGAGCCGCACGTGCGGGGGTGACCCGCACGGGGCTAGGCTCGCGCCCAGCCCCGCGTGCGGGGGTGACCCGCACGGTGCGGGGGTGACCCGCACGGGGCCGGGCCTGCACCCAGCCCTGCGTGCGGGGGGGGGGGGGGGTGACCCGCACGGGGCTGGGCACGCGTGCGGTCTCGCGCGCGGGCGGGGTGCCGCGAACCGGGTTAGACGGAGGGTCGGGTTCTCGTCTTCTTTAAATTTCCTTAAAATCTAAGTGCCGATTTTCCCGTGCGGCAGGTGTGTGAGCCGGACGAGCGCGTCGGGACGCGAGGAAAGTCGAACCTTGACCGCTACAAGTAACAGGTGGGTTGTATTTACCTCGTCCTAGTCTCTAAATTCTATCGTATGGGACGGGGTCCATTCTTAGTGTACTGGGGTTAAACGACGATGGGCGATAACTTATGCATGTTAGTGAGTTCCCTATAGCGTTTAGCGTTGGTTACCGTTGGTTGTTCTCTTTTTAATCACTATATGTCGGCGGGCCACCGTCGAGTGCGCGTAATATTACCTTGTTTTTCAATTATGCACTTTACCGCATTACTTTTGTTATTCATATTATGATGCTGACATGATGGTGGTTACGGTTACTTGGCTCGAGGTTGCCACACGCGCACCCGCGGTTTGGCCACCGCAGAGGGTGCGCTTTTCCGGAAAAGTGGTCTCTGACCCGTGTATACCCACGAGGTGACGTAGTGGGGCCCCTTATTAGTGGTGGGGTTGAGGCGCTGAGGTGCGAGCGGTGCGACCCGTCGGTTTAGTTGTCCGACGTGGTCGGGTTTCTGCAGGTACGGTATGGGCCGTCGGTTTAGTTGTCCGACGTGTCCGGGTATTACAGGATACAGGTGTACAGGTTGCCCTTCCTCCTTGGGGGGGGGGGGGGGGTGGTTGCTCCGGTTGTCTTCACGGTTTGTTTTATTATATTCTCCTGCTCTACTACTTTTACGTCACTGACTTCCCACTTTGTGACAGGGTTCAGACGGGGGGAGACATAGGCGGTGGCGAGGACGGGGCAGGAGCAGCTGGGTCGCTGGGGACCCTGGACTGTATTTCCTTTTCTTTCTAGCATTTCATTTACATTGTGGTTATGTGAGAGGTTCTCGATACCCTCGTGGGGTCGGCGTGGATGTCGGTATGAGTTGTTATTAGTTATCCTCTTATGCATTACTCTCCTCTTTGAATGTTATTGGCCATTTGAAAATGAAAAAAAAAAGTAAAAGAAAAAGAAAAGATTGCGAAAACCGTTTTTAAAATAGACGTGTCGTGTGGGCACTGGTTTCAAAACCCTGTGGATTTATGGATTTCAAAAAGGGATTTCAAAACTTGGTGTCGGGTGGGCACCGCTTTCAAAACCTTGTGGTTTTATGCTGATTTCGAAACTCGCTTTCAAAACATAAGCACCGGGTAGGCGCTCTTTATAAAACTGTGGATTTATCCTTTCCAAGTTGAACGGCCATATATTTTAGATAAGTTAGAATGCTGGTTGTATGTTAATAATTGTTCTGATTGAAAGGTTGTGTATGTTTGAACATGTACTGAATGCTACGCCGTGCACATATAGGGGAGACTCTGTCCGTTTGCAGAGTGACCCTGTATGTGTGGCGGGTCTGGGCATGCGCCGGGGGAGAGGGGTTTCGCTTTTACAACAAAAAAATTTTACACGTCAAATGTTGACTTTTCTATGAATCGTTTCCGCTAAAACAAAACCCCCGGGGCGTGACAGGCTGCCGTACTTTTAAAAACACTGTAGGTTACTATTTATAGGTTTTGATGGGCCAGCATAATATTGGTCCAAAAATAAAAAGTTTGGGTAATTGCAAATTGGCCCATATTTTTATAATTAATTTCAAATTAGAAAATACAAATTTGGGTTCACTAAGCCTGTAGTCAAATAGAGTATCTCCATATGATTTTCAAAATAAATTTATTTATTTTTTGGCAAAAATATAAAGAGCAATATTATTCATATATTTCAAAAGGGATGTATGATGGACACCCTACCTATCTAAGGGTGGAGTGTACTCCATCACTTCGAAGTGACCAGTAAAATTCATCCCACTCTAAAATGGATGGGATGTAAGATGTACACCCCTTTTGCGGTGTACAAGAAGCATTTTCCATCCAAAGTAAGCACAAAGTTAAGTTTACCACCCCCCACCCGCCCCCCCCCCCCCAAAAAAAAAAAAAAAAAAAAAAAAATTGAAGGGGCCATTTCAAAATAAATTATAGCTTAGAGATCTTTGTACTTTCTTACCCATGATTTTTTTTTTATTTTTTTTTTATTTTTTTTTTTACTATTTTGATATGGCTATCTCACTTTTTAAATTTTTAATTTTAGTACTTAATTTTTAAATTCGTTTGATTTTAGTCGGTCAGTAATATTTTGATTTTAAAATTTAAACTAATTATTTATTTTAATAAATATATAGTTAGGAGAATTATATAAATTATACTAATTAAATATGTAAAAGTAAATATTTTATTTAAATTTTGAATTTAAATATTCTTAACATACTCAAATCAAATAAATTAAAAAATCTGAAAAATAAATAAAGAGGCAATTGTTTATATATTTAACTATGAAAGTTTTCAACTTTCTTATTTATCTTGCTTAGGAAACTAATATTAAAAATATTCAAATATACCCGTAGCATTGGAAACGACTTTTATTTCTGTAAAATTACTATTTTATCCTTTTAAATATGCTATTTTATTGTTATTAATTTTTATTTATTTATTCTTAAGTTAAGGGCAAAAAAGTATTTTAATTTTTATTTTTTAAAATATATACTTTTAATTCTGTCCTCAAATTAGGAATAAAATAAATTATTTCTAAAAATTTTGATAAAAATTTAATCTAGTTTAATTCGAAATGAATTAACAATAATAACACGAAATTAATTTTGAATAACGGATAAATATACAAAGGTATATTTGAAAAAAAAATAAAAATAAATAAGATATTTTAAAGTATTAAAGGATATATATAGGATATTATCACTTTTAAAAAGGACCTATAGTTGAGGGGTCTCTTTGTAACATTCCCCACCCCCAACCTCCTCGTGCCACGTGGCAAGCATCCGTGGACCCAATCGGGTCAAGCAAAGTCGGCGACGACATTCACCCCCTCACCGCATTCGCTTCGTCTTCTTCGCGCGATCTCCCTCTCCCTTTCCCTCCTCCCCACCCACCGACTCCGAAACCCTAACCCTAACCCTAATCCCTCCCCCAGTTCTCCGCATCTTCCGCTCGATCCCGTCGCTGCAGGTAACGCACTAACGATCCTCCTCATCTTCTTATTCTCCCTGTGTGTGCATCGATGCTGAGATCTCCGATTTGGCGTTCTAGGGTTTCGGTTTTTTTTGCTTCTGCGATCTCTGTTGGTGGATCGGTGGAGTTGTTGCGATTGCGGAGTCAAATGCCAGAGGAGGATCTGGTGGAGCTCAGATTCCGGCTGTACGATGGATCGGATATTGGCCCGATCTGGTACTCGTCGTCCTCCACCGTCGCCACGCTCAAGGAGAGGATCGTCTCCGAGTGGCCGAAAGGTACGGGCCCCTCGTTTCGCTCTTGGTTTATGTGAATTCGTATGCATGTTCTTAGCTTGTTCGTAGTCACATGGATTTGTTTGGTTGTATGTTGCTTGAGGGTTTATGTGCTTAGGAGAGAAAAATTGGATTTTTTTTTCATGGAGGTGTAGATTCACAAGAACATTCTTTAGGACAAGTGGTACAAGGATGTTTTGGAATAAGAAATTAAGAATGATATATGGAGTTACTTGATTTAGTGAGGACCGAATATCGAGTTTTGATGATCTTTGACGCTAACCATTAATCCCAAAAGATCGAGCCGGTAGAAATATAAAATCAATTTACTTAAAGCGCGCAGACATGGCACTCGCGGGTCTCGATTGACGTCAAACATGACTTGACCAACTCAACCTAACCTCCCGCCATAGGGGCCAACAGCAAGTAAATATATGTTTTCGTATTGTTCTCTTTGATACTTGAGAGTTTTTGGGTATTGCGAGTGTGAAATGGTAGGAGCCAAATCATTTCATGTTTCTGAATTCACTGTCCTAGGGATCTCGACCAATCGCTTATACCAAGAACTGGATGTTTGCTGTGCTAGCTTTGTTGTCGAACATTCACGGGTGCCATCTACTTTTAGGAGGGGAAAGGAAAGCGGCTTTTATTTGGCACTGGACTTTAGTTGATTCTGTGAATCTACTACAGTGTCGGCAATAATCTAATTCGCAAGGAAGAAGTGCTTGTTCCTGTTAGCTCTGTTGTCCAGCTTTTATGGGTGCCATCTACTTTAGGAGGGGAAAGGCAATCAACTTTTGTTTGGCACCGGGCTTGAATTGATTCTGTGAATCTACTACAATTTCTACAATAATCGAATCGATTCTGTGATTGTACCACGGTGCCTCGTTTATCACTTGTTGGTTGGATTATAAGATATGGATGACACCACTGTTATGTCTAAGCTTCATTTTGTGTAAATTATAAAACT
Organism: Tillandsia leiboldiana; assembly: GCA_029204045.2. Lineage (NCBI taxonomy): Eukaryota > Viridiplantae > Streptophyta > Magnoliopsida > Poales > Bromeliaceae > Tillandsia > Tillandsia leiboldiana. The sequence continues at coordinate 37,600,440 of CM055073.1, read as the reverse complement.
GTTACACTGCTGAAAAATTTCGGAAGAAGTCCTTAAGTGATATTAAACATTTCAACAACAATAATAGTTACAGTAGCGACAGCAGCAGTAACTAAGCCAATAGTCTCACCAGTTGGAGATCTGAGTATATGGATCTTTTTATCCTATTCTGCTTAGTTTGGAGCATAATACTTCATCAAAGAAAGTGCTTTAATGTACTTTTCACAGTGTCTCCTCTCATATAAGTTTTGGTCTTCCCATTTCTCCCAAAGCATGTTTTGATTGAAAGACATAACATTTTCCTCTAGGTGCTATATATTTTCCTTCTTAGATGTGTTATAACATCTTAACAAGTTAAATAGCCAGTAATTCTCTAATTCTTCACTTATTATTCGTCTGTTTGTCCATTTCTTCTTGGCAATACATTTTTGGCATATGCTATTTCTTAGTTGTTCATAATTTTGATCATTAGTCTTTTTCATTCAACCTACTGTAAAGTTTCTGTTCAACCTGATGTGAATATTTAATCATAGAAAGACTTTTCCATAATTAATTAATATGTGTTGCCTTTCGCACAGTTTTCGAACAATCTCCCTTTCTTATTCAAGTGATACAAGGCCGTAGAAGTCCTTTTTTGCTCGAGTCCAAGTTGCTACTTGCTGTTACTAATGTGATAGTCAGATGTTGGGTGTCACAAAATCACGCACGAAGTTTATCTTTTGATTCACTTGTTATGCATCTTATCCTTTCTGATCTTGCACGAGTGGTTACAAAATTATTCCTTTTCATACTTGTCTTAGGGCGTGTTTGTTTCACTGAAATTGAACTTTGGGTTGAAGTGGAGTTTAGGTGAAAACTACTTTTTCCCCGCTGTTTGTTTCTATTGTTATAAAAGTGAAGTTCCTTCAGTTCTGTTGTTTAGCAAAAAGTGAATTGTGTAAAAACTATAATTTATAAATAAATAATGAATAACTTAATAAATGATAAATTATAATGTAATAAATAAAAAAATAATATAATTATATTCTTATATAATTAAAAAATGTAATCTAAAACAACTAAAGTAAAATTTTTAATACATAAATTATAATAACACAACAATAAAATCATAGAGTAAAAGAAATATTAATACTTAACTAATTAATTTTCATCGTATTGTAAATGTACAAACTAAATGAAAGAAATACTAAAACTTAAATAATTAATTTCCATTATATTTTAAATATGTAAACCAAATAAAAGAGTAATTAGTACTACAATTAAATATATTTATATATATATATATATATATATATCTAACATTACCATTTTTATTATTTTATTATTTATTTCTTCACTTCTCTTCACCGTAATTGACTTCGGCTCAGGGCGCTATTTTAGATAATTCGAGTTTCGACCTTATCTTTATTACGGCGAATCAAACAGCGGAAGTGGTCGTTTACGGTCGAAAACGACTACGTCCCTCTCCACTTCCACCCAAACAAACAGACCCTTAGTGATTGTACCTCGTAATATATGATGCTTTGCTGCATGGGTATGCTAGTGCTAATAATCATATTGTGCTGCTCCTTTTTACCTTTTCAAATGTCCTTCTTTAAGTTCCAATGAGGTCCGAGATTAAAATGCTTGTTTTCTACAGATAAAAAGATTACCCCAAAAGCTGCTAGTGATGTGAAACTGATAAATGCGGGGAAGATTCTAGAAAACAACAAAACCATCGCTCAGTGCAAACCGGCTTTCGGCGAGTTACCTGGTGGTATTATCACTATGCATGTTGTTGTGCAGCCATCATCAAATAAGGCGAAAGGTACTCATGTTTCTATTCTTTGAACTGTGAAATATCTTCTTTGGCATTTCTGTTTCTCTTTCAAATCCAATTTTTGGAAGAGCTACTATCTGAAAGCTCAGAACATTCTCATCGTAAATATGAATTTGATTTACTCAGCTTCTCGTTGTAACTGCAATTTATCAGGCTCCCTTTCAATTCATAGCTATCTATGTTGATCAAGGTATGTTACTTGAGACCAGTCCGTTTTAAGGTGCGAGTTGGCTTTTATTCCTGAAACTGCAAATTTGTACACTGGTGAAACTTTGCCTGTTATTGGTTGAGGTTAAGTGGGTCTAGAAACCATTTATCCCACAATGCCATCTTAAACATATCCTGTGGTCATTATTACTCGGACAAATATTAATAATGCAGTTTAGAGAACATATATTTGAAATTAACGTAGCATGGTTAGGGTCACTTTGCCGACTTGTACTGTTCTGTTAGTCTTATAGACCAAATCGATCTCTGCAATGTCCGTGCACCGAGTACTATTTTTGAAACTTGTATTTTCGTGTTTTGTGTGATTTTGCTGAGCAAAATTTTATTCAATGAATTTCGTAAGTTTCATTAGATTGAGCTGCGAATTGAGTAACTTGTGCGGCGTTTCGCATGAATCTTTCTTTGTCGGGTGTTCGGAAACAAAACTCTGGTCTGATTTTAATACTGGGGATGGCACCTCACTCATCTGTTGTTTTTCGAAGCTTGTGGATGTTTGAATCACCGAATGATTGTTGATGTGAGCCATGCTCTACTATTTCTGTATGATATCCTTTTACGACATGTTTGTTACGCGATTGGGATTATAATCTGAACAGAGTTGGAATGGGTTAGAGCCAAACTGGGTTTTGAATGGAATGAGTAATTACAATTTTGCCTCGGAACGAGATTGGACTTTGGTCGAATGCGATTCTCTTCGACCGAACGGAACGGTCGGCATAGGAGAATGATCATATGTCCAATTCCCCAACTGAAGTGCAAAATTTTCACAACCGAGCGTGCCCTTACCCGCATTTTTACTGTTCTGTGATCTTGCAGAAAAGAAGATGGACGAGTTGCCGGAGAAGAAGACGCCGTGTTCTTGTTCCATACTATGAAGGGCAGGACTCCGCCGCTTCTTTTTCCCGCCGCCTGTATTGCGAGCTCGTGCCTGCTGTCCTATAGTCTCTCGATGTGTTGTCGAAATGTAGTGAAAAAATTAGGTGAAAAAAAAAAAAGAGAAAAAAAGAATCACAACTACGATTAATGGAATTGGTGGTTCAAAAGGGGGTTGTTATTTGTGTTTGTATTGTTTTGTACGCAATGTATTATTATTATTGTTGTTGTTGTTAATGAGAAAAGTGAGAGGAGAGCGCGTCCTCGGTCTCACACACACACACATAATCTCTGTTCCTTATTTTGCAGTATTCCCGCTGGGACCCTGAACTTTTTGCTTTCAACATTTGAGTGCTTAAACATTTTAGAGTTTTGGCCCTCCTTGCTGAAACTACACAATGATGTAATTTGAGCAACAGTGAGTTTAAATTCTGATGTGTTTTTAACATACGCTTTTATCTCATCTCGAATAAAAATGGGTCTCTGTTGAATTGAAACAAATTAAAATTCAGCGTCCGATTACGTAATCTCTACGAGAAGACTCACCAAAATGAGGCCTCAGTGGTGATCAAGCAGAATATCTTTGCGCAGTCCATCAAGGAAAGTGAGATGTGCACCGTATAACATCGACAACATACATATCAGCTTACATGTACAGCACTTGTGTGACTCGGGTTTATCAGCAACTGTACAAACTACAATCAGATTCATCACTAAAGAAGAAAAATTAACAAAGAAATAAAGAAAGATCCCCCGCGTCAGACCCATAGTAGATGTACTTCCTCGACAGGCGCGGTAAAAGGCTTCAAACACAGCAAAAGGAAGTCGAAGATCACGATCATGCCAAGTTCCGGCGTAGTAATCCTCGGCTCGCACCGAGAGTACTTATCATGTAGTGAAAATGGTGGGTTAGGGTTAGCAAAGTGTCTTGGTAGGCGTTCGTTCTTCCTTGAGGGGGATCTGGGAGCACAACAAGCCCTATCGGAAAATCCGTTTGAAAACATTTGGCGGCGTTTCATTGCTTGGGGTTGTTCCTACTAGCACTCAACTTTTCCATCAGATCTTGTATCGTAGCGGAAGCTTCCTTCAAAAGCAAAGAAGAAAGAAGACGAAACCAAATGGTATGGGAGGATCTAATAGTATAAATAAGGGGCAATTTCCTATATACCCCTAAAAATTTTCCTGTTTTTACCCCTCTTAGAAGGCTAATATTAAAACTACCCTTCTTACGTTCCAACTTCTTTCTAAAATACCCCTGAAGTTAAACTCTGTTAATGTACCGTTTGGAGCTGCCGTTATCTGTGTGAAATTACTATTTTGCCCTTTCAAATATACCCTTCTACTATAACCAACTTTTCTTATGTACCCTTAAAATTTTCAATAGTTTTGGTAGATAGGAACAAAATAGGTATATCTAATAGTTTTCAACTCCGATTATTATTTAACTCTAGTTTAACCCTAGTTAACTTAACAAAGGGAAACGGTAGGGGTATTTTTAATAACGGTGGACCGTATGAAGGATATATTGGAATGAAAAAAATAAGAAGGGTAAATCAGATATTTCTTCAGATTTCAGGGGTACACAGACAATTATCTCTATAAATAAAGTACTCGGTCGGAGAAAATAATTGAATTGTTTTTATACCTTTAACTTCTTCCTCAAATTCTCCTCCTCTTTGTCCCGACGGGTCCTTTCTTCCGAAAAGATGTCGATTAGAGCTTCTTGCTCGCTGCTTGCCTGCTCCAGTTTTCTATTCGCGTCTTCCAGCTGGGAGATTCATAAAGCAATTTAGAGGTTAAGAGACGCGTGACAGGCATAGAAAAATTATGTTCTGATTAGATAATTCGAAAGAGCGGATCCATATAAAGGCGAGAGCTTATTATGACAAGAAGAACTTCAGCGTTCCAGACGGATCAAAGTCTCTATGTTCACATCGATTCAGCGCTTCAAATTGCTGGCGCCCAGCAACTCGAAGAAGTGGCGAGGGCGAGTCGAGAGTATCACGAGGAAAAGAACGATACCAATATAAAGCATAGAACGGTAATTATATATTTGAATGATTAACTGTATAAAAGGCGGAGAAGACAACTGTTAAGATCGCGTATTTAAATCCACATTCATAATTTCAACAACTATATTTAAGAAGGCATTAGGTTCAGATATGTGATAAAGATGGATTGAACTTACTTGATCGGTTAGTGATTTATTCCTATCCCTCTCAATCTGCAACTCCCGTAACTTCGACGACTCCATTTTTGAAATCCTGGAAAAGAAGAACATTTCACAACTTTATCAGAAATAGATGCAACGAGATTGTTACTTAATCGCGACTATTTGTAATATAAATCACCTACTTCTCCTTCAAGGCAATGTTTTCATCTTTCAACTGCTGGACAGTAAGCGCAGACGACAACTCACGAGCCGGTGCTTTCCCATTGCATGCAGCTTTAACTTCCAGCAACTAAAACCAAAAAACATAGAGAAAAAAAGATCGATCGCAAATGGAAAGTGTTGTTGTAAATATACCGATCGGTAGCATATAAAAATACAATTACATGTATAGGTTAAATACCAAAGCATGGATAGATGAGGCAAATCAGATTCTCTTCATATAATGATGCCCAACAATGGAATGCGGCTCAATATTCTTATTCTTTTTTAGTGTTCAGACAATTTTCCAGAAAATGACAAGTACCAGTTTGAACAACCTCAAGGATTGTCATACTGAGAAAGGAGAAAGATAAACCTGATAAAAGTGCTCAAATCTCTGAAAGTTGATTCAATCTTTAGTTTGCTGGTTACCAATAAGTAAAATATCACCCTGGCCTTAGATATGAATTTCAATCTCAATTTGGTTGGCCGTAAAATGTACTGAAAATTACTTTTTGGCTTGAAATTTTGTTTTCCGTATGTTTTTTTAGCCGTAATTTTTTTTTTTTTTCAAAAAACTACTTTTACAGATTTGAGGAAAATAGTGTTTTCATTTTCCGCCGATTTTCGGCCGAAAACGAAAACTCAAATTGCGTAAAACTTTTTTCATTCATTTTTTTCCACCGAACCAAACAAATATGAATTTTTTGTCTTTCCACCAAACAAATGTTGATGGAAAACTAAATTTTTTTCCTACAAACCAAACACTACAAAATGTAAAACATATTTTCGACCAAAAATTATTTTTCATGGTTTTATGTACAACAAAACACCCACTTAGACTTCTTACTGTAACAATTTACTCCCAGGAGTTTGACCTTAATTTCAATTTCAGCCTCCAAATTTCAATTTGGTTCCTGAACTTTTATCTTTGTTTCAATTTCATACCCAGAGTTTGGCCTTGATTTCAGTTATGTCCTCAAAGTATCAATCTTACGAGAGGAAAGATCTGACAATGGAGCTGACGTGGCACATTTTCAGATGGTATAAAACCAAAAGGAGTTAATTGTTATGCAGAAAAAACTACAGGGACTAAATTGTGAAATCAAGGAGAAAGATTTAGGGACTAAACATGTAATTAATCCCTTTCAGATTTAACAAAGGAACAGTAATTACCTTTGACTTAGATCTGGTCGCAATTCCTTTGATTGCTTTATCACCATTAGTTGCAATATTATTCACTCCAGCTCCTGCATTAACTCCCAGTACTCGTGAGGGCAACGGTGAGGACGCACTCCCCTTCTGGAAGGATTTTTGAGGAGGGGAGGATGTCTTATGGATACGAGATCTGAATTTCCTCGAGGGGGAAAACTCCGGGTCACCCAGGTCACCCTCATCAGATGATTCATCCAATCTTGAATGCGAAGATTCGACACTATTAAATTTCGAGGGCAATGACTTCCCACCCTTCTGGTTTTTCTGATTCAAGTTGTAAATAGACTTCTCTGATTGTTGAACTTTGGCCGAATCTTTCGACTTGCCAAAATTAGATGCACTTGCCGGAGAAACTCCCTTCCCAGATTGATGAGATGACGGAAGAGGATAAGCCTCGGGTGAGCTCTCTGCCAAAGAATGGCGTAAGTTTCAAACTTCAATAATCACCGAGCTTATGCAGATGCAAGGTTTTATATTGAATTAGTAGGTGAAATATAATAACAATAACTCTTTTATATGCGCCTGTGACCAACAGAATCCATCCACAATTGGGTCAAATTGAAGCCGTGATATAAGCCGTAAATCCATAACATAATTCGAAGACAAATTAGTTTTAGAGACCCAAATCTGACACCAAGTCATGCCATTCTATGAGTTAATACTTGGCTAAACTAATTAACGAAAAAAAAAATCATTGAAAACAGGAAGGACATTATAAAAAGAAAGAAAAGCAAATTAGAAGATTAGAGATGGTAAGGAATAGGTCGATTTTCGGAAGAAAAAGCGGGTTTCAAAGCACCTTTTGAGATTTCAGGCATTCAGTTCAACATGCAATCTAGTATGCTTAATTTTAGAAGTGTTAGAAGTTCTTTTTATACCTCTAGCATCTGATTGATCATCTTTCTTATTACGAACTTGGACATAGCCAATTTTATGAGAGCTTGTTGACCTGGGAAAAAAAAACAAGAAAACATAAGTACAGAAAGCACTTTATTGGTACTAATATTTCGTTAAGCTAGATGCCATGAATGCAATAAAAGCAGACCAGTATGATTTCTGCATTTGGACTAATCGTCCTTCAAGTCGAGAGAGAATTGTTGTCCGCTCAAAATCCTGTTTATCATGAGCTGGTTCAACGAAATTGGCCTCCAATACACCTGTAGTATAACACGTCGAATAGTTGTTAACTTGTCATCATTGCAAAAATATTAAGAAGAAAACAAGAGAACAAAATAGGAGATACCTATAACACCACGGCCACCACTACCAGCAGCAGTCCAAACCCTCCAGAAAGGCTAGAGAAAAAGAAGGAAGAAAATTGAGAAGCGAAAAGCTTGCATTGTAGGAAGCACAAAAAAAAAAAAAGAAAAAAAAGAAAAAAGGAAAAAACTAGTGTTTTTGGTACAGTAGCCATCAGGCACTTAAGAGTAACTTCGACTAGAAGACTAATCAAGGATTCTCGATAGCTCCAAATGTGCATATATTTGTATGCTTGCATGCATGTAAATGTCAATTAGCATGCATTCAAACCAGAAGTTGTTTCCTAGAAGCTCCGCTCAGTAAGTGGGATTAGACATTGTGATTCACCCAACAGGGAGAAGAAAATGTGATTCATGGGTGGAGTTCTTGCATCTATGTGCCTCAGTTCAATCCATCTTTTCTGATAAGCAATTAAACCTTGGGGCTTTCTCTGCAAGTCTAGCAATCTTCAACTACAGAGGTAGGGCGTCACATTACGCACAAAAGACCAAAAATTTTCAGTATGAGATGTGATATTGCTATCTTTCATCTCTAACCAAAGTCAGATTATTTGAACTATGCCGATAATGATGTTTGTTTGATAATTTTTTGTGGTCTAACAATACTTCTTTTAAGTTTTAAATCACATTCACTTGATCTTTGAGTTAGGAAAAATTGTTCTCCAATACAATTGATTTCGCAAAGAAGCCAATTTTAGCATGTGTTTGTAGTCAGAAATAAAATAAATGGACTCAAAGCTGTTCTTAGTAACTGGATCACCTTTGTGGCTTTTGACTCCAGACAAGTTGTTCTCTACTTTCCTTCCTATCTTTTTCTAAAATATTTTAAAGTTCCAGCCTGCTCCAATATTTAATTACAAGGGTTCAACCGAGCCGCTGATATGAAGGATATCTTTTCTTATTCCTCCCTCTTAGGAAATTTAAATAATACATCATTGAGAGCACAACAATTAATATATTTGCACTAAAATTCAAATAGTGGTCCGTGAATATAATCATGAAGATTAGGAAGGCGTGAGAGTAAAATAAACAGGTCAAAAATAAGGAGATATGCCTTTATTGGTAGGAAAAATAAGGAGACATACCTTTATTAGTCGGTTCTTGTGATAAACATTAAATCCCTGAACATCAATGTGGTGTTTTGCATCCTTTACAAAACCAATTGTCACAACAGCAACCATCTACGAAGTGGAAAAGAAGGGGGGGAAAAAATAAGATAAATATAATTTAAAGTATAAAGGTGAAGAAAGGGAAGCAGAAGCAGTATAGAGGTTGGCATTACATTAGGGTCCTTTGAATGCCCATCAGCATACTGCGGCCGATATGTAACCTCTTGCTTATGCATCATATCATTCACAATATTGTGGTGTTCAATCTCCTTTCCACGCAGAATCATTCTAAAGACATGTGGAAGTCTGAGGTAGAGAATAGAGGCATAACTCTGCATGTAGGGAAAATAGAATATAGGTATAAAATAAAACATATCAATGGCATTGAATGCCAGTGGATGTTAGCAACGTAATTTCAATGCAAGACTAATTACAGTTAATTAGGGTAATGAATATACTCAATTTTGACGATGGTTAACTCATCAAAGAAGGGAATAACTGTTAATTGTAGCAATAGAGAACCGTCTTAAAAACTAACCATCAAATCATATCATTTTTAGGATGATGATACTCTGATTTAGAGATGTCAACGGGTCGGATTCGGGGCGGATTTTCAAAAATCCGAACCCGAACCCGAACCCGACTATCAAACCCGAATCCGACGGATTTTGAAAATTCATATCCAAATCCGAACCGGACCAAAAATCCAAAACCCGAACCCGAAAATCCAAACCCGAAATAATTATTATTTTTTTCTTTACAATATTTCAAAATATATTATATTAAATTTAAAATTTTAAAATATAAATTTAAATATAATATTAAATATTTATATACACATATATTATATAACGTAAAATTAATTCGGATTCGGGTCGGGTTCGGGTTCGGGTCGTGTACAATCAAAATCCATATCCAAATCCAAATCCGTCGGGTTTTCATTTTTTATATCCATATCCGAATCCATATCCGTTTAATATCGGGTAAATCCATTCCATTCGGATTCGGGTTCGGATAAAATTTCGGGTATCCGTATCCATTGACATCCCTACTCTGATTCATACCAAAAGATGAATGGGTCGCATACAAAAGTAAGGCGATTAAGACCCGATGATTGATGATTTGTTGTATAACATTATTGAACTTGACAGGATAATTTATCATAATGATATTATACAACATTATACACAAGGAATCTCCCTGTTTCCGCTAGCTCGCTTTTGACTTGTCTATAGTTTCATAACTGAAAATTAAGGCACCAGCAAAAGAAAAGGGCAGAAACTCTTTTTGTAAGCATTGAAGAAATGCAAAATTATTTTGCTTTTGATTGCACTGCAGTTACTCTCTTTTGCAGGATAATTGTCAACTACTAGCATCCAAAGGAACTTGATAGAATAGAAGCAACTTTACGAAATGGCCATCACAATTACAAAGTTATATAGTTCCAATAAAGTAGGGTAAGTATAAGGGAATATTAGTAGATGGTCCCAACTTCAACATCTGCATGCTAACTTTTAATAAACAAATTAGTTGCCGTGTCTTAGCATTAAGTTAAAACAACAGATAAAACTTAAATGCCATTAAATTAGACAATCAGCTAATATAAAATCAGAAATTGTTTTTAAAAAAAGCAAATCAAAAGATAAAAGTTTCAACATGTTTAACTTTACTGGTGGCAACAACTGCATCACTACGTCACGTATTTACTATAATAAGGAAAAGCGAACTACTCTAAAAAACATCATGTAGATAGAAAAAAGTAACACTTGCATGTTTTCAGACAGCGTATATAACTAGAGCAAGGTGGTTAAGCAAGCCAAAAGAGTAAAAAAAGATAGTGCAACTACTACATAAGAAGAGAAACAGTGCTACTTATATGATATTATTCTACACTAAAGTACAGAAAAGTCACCCTAAGAGAATGGCGATATGTCAGGAAATGCCTGGAGTTCGGAAACTGCGCAGCCATTTGAATATTTTTCTCCTCCCGGTTAGCACCTCTAACTTGAATGTCCTGCCATCTCAAAGAACGCCAATGATCTCAAGAGAGGTAGAGATTGTCTATGGACACTGATGGTAATTATTTAATTCGGAAAAAGATAAAACACTTAATTGCCTGAACACAATGATTTCCACGACACGAATTGTTGTATGGATAGTAGCTCAATCTTACTAACTGGCACTTACATGTTTGTCGGTATCAAAATCGAGTTCCAACTCTCCTTGATCATCTTCCCATAGGTTGTAAATCACTATTCGAGTTCCTTGATCCTTCAGCGAGCTAAACTGCAACAAGTCATATCATTAGAAAAAACCTATTCTAAAACTAGCCCTGTACTATTTTTTAAGGACTTGCACTTCAAGTTTTGATGGAGTGCGCTAAACAAATAAAAATCATGTTCAAAAAGCTGACGACTCACAATTTAGGTTCTCTCACCCCAAAATGTTGCAATATAATAACCTTTTTTTGGACAAAATGAAGAAGGACATGAGCATACCATTCTGCAACTTACTGGGAATTATCTCATTCTCAAACCTTTGATTTTTTTTTTCCTTTCTTTTATTTACATACATCATGACCAAAGAGAAATTTTAAACCCACAGAAAAGCTCATTAATTCCATGTGATTACACAAAGCAGGTCATTTTGGATGGTGAAAGGTTAATAAACAAAAACTTGGCAACTGACAAACATAATAGACAATTAATAAGGTCATTTTAAATTGTTATCAATAATTCTAGGGCCATATATAGTTGAATGAAAAAGATATTCTGATACTTATTTCTTAGTTGGATCATTAAATCATTATATAGCTCATGAGCATTAATCAGAAAACCAAAATAAAGCACTTGCGCAATTCATAATCAAGTTTTAAATAAGAATTAAAACATGCAAAACCTAGCAGAGCATAACTACAAAATAAATTTATTGTAATCAGTGTCACAGCTCCAATGGAAATGCTTTACCTGCCGAAGAAGATCTGCCTCACTTGAATAAGGAGACCATTTTATAATCGCCTGTAAGTTTGTATTCCAATCAGATAGAGTTGTTCGTATCATTCGATTCCAGCCTTGTTCCTTTTCGTAATCGAGCTGCAAAGTCAGCATAGCGATTAATATCACGCAGCAAAAACAAAAAAAAAAAGAGACTACAGTCCAACTAAAAGTAGATAAACAAAGACAATTGTAACATAAGAAGAACGCGAAGCAAAAGGAAAAAAGATAGAGAAAAAGAAAAAGAGACGGTTTACATGTTCCCGAAAAAAATGAGCATAAACACAAACCTGAAGAACTACAAAGAATTATAGTGAGTTTTTTTACTGTCGCTTTTCAAATATAGAATGTATCCTTCTACATAAAACTTTAACAGAGATAACATGACGTAGATACCCTAATATTCAATGTCTGAATTAGATTCAAAGTATACTTTGCCAAGCACTTTCTGTTCCACATTTACATATGTGCATAATGAAAAAAGAATGAGATTAAGAATTCTTCCTCTGCCACACTATCAACTTTAAATCAACTGCACTATGCCATCCCAACAAATGCCCAAAATCAATCATCAGTGGTGGATTCAAAACAATATAGTTTCAGAAGACAGATCCATCTGGGCAATTAAAATATTAGGCTTGGCTAAGCTAATTAATCATAACTCGACATGTTAATAACTTAGTATCCCCCAGTTCTCTAAGGACTCATAGAGTTATATCACCCATCATTATGGACTCACTTCTAAGATTAAAGAGAAGAATCAACATCACTAAGAAGATTATCAACCAAACATAGGGGTAAAGGATTTCTGCAAATAGGGTACAACAATAGAAAAGTTTGTCAAAGGATGTAAATATAGCATACCATTGGAACTACAATATCTTCTTTCCCCGTGCTTCGTAGGAAGGTGTACGATAGCATTCCAATACTCTGTGTGGGCCTACAGACGAACCCCCATCCCAACAATCCGCCAATAAAGGAAAAAAGAAAAGAAAAAGAGAGACAGAATCAATCACTGCATAAATGAAAAAAAAACAATTTGATACAAACCAACATGGTAACTTAACATTCCATGATCCAACAACCTTTCTTAGATTTGGTTAACATTCCATGATCCAACAGCTTTTCTAAGGTTTGGTTATCCTTTTAGCCAATCACATTGTCGAGAAAGGCTTCAGACATAACAGTGACAATGATAGAGATGATTAATGTATACATGAATTTACCCACATTGGTATAAGAGCAAATTGACAACCTTTTTCCATCTTTTCCACGACTACGGGAGAAAACAATAGCATCAGCTCCAAGTCTCATGGTGCTAGTCTTGAAGCCATTTCCGTCTGAAACAAAATGGAGAAATCTTGCTTGTTGATCAAACGTTCACCACTAAATATCCATAAAAGGATGCATTTTAAGTTTAAAAGTCTAATTTTCCAGTCAGTATGTTTGATACTCACATTGTCCAATAGTGCTTGCCATTTTGCACTTTGCTGAATAACCCAAGGACATGCATTGCCGCATTTTATCTGGGTCCATCCCACCACCATTATCTGCAAAGAGTCACAAAAATGGAAAACTCATTTACATAAAACCTAAATAGATACTGTACTCTATTTCACCTGATTTTATGTGAAAGAGAAGATGGAATTGCTAGAACATCACCAGAACTTAAATGATCGCTGAAGATCAAATACTAGCTGAACAAAGAACAAATAAGATATATAACATGATCTAAAATGTTCTGATAGTGGTAAACAATCTGGCTGTACTTGCAGGTGCAAAGCCAGTCAAACTACTCAACAAGGCTTTGTTCTTCTATCAATTAAAAATGAAAAAAAAAGGTTCCCTACCTTCAACCAGCAACATTCTCGAGCTGCCTTTCTTATTCTTTAACATATCAATGTTCACATACGTAGCTCCATTACAAACCTGTAAACAAAGTTAGTAGAAGTATAACATCCAGATAAAGCAAGTGAGAGCATTTATGTCGCACAGTTCAAACTAGATGAGTACCTCATCAAGAGCATTATCCAAAAGCTCAGCCAAAGCTGTTACAAAAAAGAGTAGAAATTCACTATTAGCTATGCAAAGACAGCTATGCAAAGATTACCAACTCACTATTAGCTTTGCAGGTTCCCATTATTAATTAAGGGCCTGTTGGGCCCAATTAGAGATTCTATAAGAGCGTTGTTTGAGCAAAGTTGTTAGAAAAGCACTAATAGCTTTAAAATCAAAATCCTCAAAAGGCAAAACAGCTTCTCACTGCAACGGATGAAGCAGCTTCTCATAGAAGCTTCCACTTTTGGGTCCACAAGCTTATTTTTAGCTTTCCGAAATAGAAAAACCACAAATATTTTGTTTGAGAAATGGTTGACAGCCGCTTTTGGTTAGGGAGGAGTTCAAGCCAGACCAAATCAAGCAGCAATAGAAGAGTCGTGGAATGAAAACAAAAAGTGATCTCGTCAAAGCCTCAGAGTTAAATTCGACAAAAAAGTTTACCTCCAAGGGCCCACTTGTGACTGGTAGCATTTGAATGTAGAAATTTAGGGTGCACTCTGACATGATCCATTCCTGCTCCTGTAATTTTTTTTGCAAAGTTACAGCCCTAATTCTTTTTTTAAAAAAAAGGCACAAAAACAGAAGAGGCCACTAAATACATATACTACAAGCAAAAAAAGAAACCAAAAAACCTCACTCCAACTAATATAACAAAAGGACAGCGACGTTAACAAGCGATTGATAGAATAGATGCATTGAATACCAATTGATTACTCGGCAGGTCCAATGTACCTATTCTGTCAATAACATTTCTTACTCCATCAATGCCACCACCACAACGAAATAGTCATACATAAACTGCAATAACCAGTGCAGAGGCCCCCTGAACTATAGGCCATTCTGAAAGTGATTTTAACTAACTCATCAAATTTAATGATTTTAATCATTATTGACGTATAAAACTACACACATTAACAGCTAATAGCAAACAGAGCTATTAAATTTAAACAAAATTTAAACATAACTAAGAAGCTCAAATAAAAAACCAATAGAAATAAGGGTGCCTCAATCAAAATAAATATGTAGTTGCGTTGTCTATTTCAGAATGGCCTACAGTTGAGAGGGTCTTCATACATTTGTACCCATATGAGATTCACCAACATTAATTTAATTTGTCACACCTCACACATTTTCATTTATTTTTGTAGGCAAGTAGATCAAGTTTTTCCAAGTAAATGCTAACAACTTCTACTGCTCACTGTGTATGAGCAAACAAATGCACTCAAATAGCATAAAAATTATTAACAAGCACCAAATGACCCACTCAAAATGACACACATGCACCATTTTCCAATTTAGAACTAAGGGTTTCTACTTGTGAAGGATTCTAAGTAACTACGAATTCATTCACGCAATGATCAAATATAGTAAAATTTTCGAATCGAGAATTAGAAGAACACCTGATATGGGCGTGGAATCTGCACCGCCGAGGCTCACATCGTAGTCCCCGGCCTTCCAGAACTGCTTTAAACCCTGAATCGCCGCCGCCGCCGCCGCCGGAGACGGCGCCAGAAGCGGAAGCGGAAGCGGCGGCGGGGCCTCCGGCGGGAGCGGATCGAGGAAGCCGATCGGTAGGGCCTTCGCCCTCGGCTTCTTCGGCGGCGCCCCCTCCGCCTCCGCCTCGGCTCCGGCCCCCGAAACCCTAGCCCGCTTCGCCCCTACTCCGCCACCACCGCCCTCCTCCTCCTCCTCCTCCTCCCGGTCGGAGTCACTGTCGCTGCTACTGAGCTCGATCACCGCGTCGGAGGCGGCGTCGAGAGGCGGCGGCGCCGCCACTGCTCCGGCGATCGGCGGCGGAGGCGCGGGGGATTCGACGATCTCCTCCTTAACGAGCGAACCCATGGGAGAGTGCAAGTGCGAATGGGAGAAATTAGAGGGGCTCTTTTGCAAAATGGAATGAGGAGAGCGCATGGGCGAGGAACTCGAAACGTCGCTTTCTCGGACTCAGAGAACCCCTTGAAAAAATAAATAAATAAATAAATAAATGAGGACAAATTTACACGAAGACCCTTGTCAAAACAACTTATTATATTTAACTCCTTTAACTGAGATAAACCCTCAGTAATCTTTTGTGGACCGCGTTCACCACGTCATCGTAGACCTTACAATATGCACTTTTTTTTCCTTTGTAATCTCTGTGCTGAAATTTGATGAACGGTAGAGATTCAACTGGGGAGAGATGGTGGGCTAAAAACTCGTGGTCTACGAATCCCGTAGTGCACATGGTCCAGGTAGTAGTTTCTTACCCGTTTGGGTTGTTAAATGGTATGTAGATCCCTCAACTATAAGTTAATTTGAAATTAACCCTTCAACTTTATTTTTTTTTGGTCAATTATAGTTTTTAACTCTTTAAATTAAAATAAAAATTAGTTATAACTAATAACTCTTGCAGCATAAATAAATCAAATAATTTAATGATAAAATAAATTTTAAGAGTAGAACTTTTACTAACTACTACTATTAATTACTTTAATTTTATTTGATATTAAATTATTTAAATTTATGAGGGGTTATTTCCAAGTCGCATATAGTTGAGGGCGTCTCGGTTCATTTTCACCTCTAGCATAAAATTTTCAGAAAATGGAATAGTTTTAGGGGGTGCTGTACAAATTTGCCTCTTGCGGGCTTGTGGGTTCTTAAAAGGAGTCGGTGCAAACTCGTGCTAGGATTCGGACACGTGTCGACCGATCGGCGGAGAAGATCCGTCGATTTGATTGCATCGGGATTTGATATGATGTGAGAGATCACACGCTAAGCACGTGAATCTCTGTCACTTGCTACGCAGGGTGTAATGTGGGCCGTACTGGGCTATCACCGTCCATATTTTTCCTGTCGAAACGGATCAGTGTTTAGCTCGATCCGGTCCGGATTAAAATTCGGGCCGGAGCTACTAAAGCATCCGGCCCGGAAGGCACGGACCGTGTCGGACCGGCCTTTTAAATTTTTTTTAAAAAATATATATATAATTTAAAAATATAAATAATAAATTATTTTTATTTAATTTTATATTTTGATAAAAATAAATTAAAATTTATAAAAATAAATATAAAATAACAAATTTTTAATTTTTTAAAAAATTATTTATAAATTTTTATTTTAAAAAATAAATTTTGTGGATGTCTAAAATCATGAATTAAAGTATCACCCACTTTTTTGGAGGAACAATAGTTCAAAGTTATTCTCCAAGTTTAATTATGAAAAAAAAAAAAGGACATTCCAAATGGTTTGGAGGGACCAGCATCCTGCTCTGCAGCGGAAGATCAGATTAGGTCGAGTTACATTTGAAATGACGTGAGACTAGATCAGACCAAATCATATTCGAAGTGACATAAGACTAGTTAGGCCGAGATATAATCAAAATCTGTGAACGCTATATCTGTATGCTTTAAATAAATTGATTGTATATTTCTAATCGCTAACACCAAATTCGAAGTGCCCATTATTCAACAACTATTCATCCATAACCCTGTTTGGTTGGGGGATAAAGGGGGGAATAACCCTCTTTATTCTCCAATTCTTGCCAAACAAGAGGGGAAAAAGTATAGAGATAAAAGTTTAAAATATTCTCAACTTAACGGGTTATTCTGGAATAACCCGTTAATTTCTATTCCACCTCCCCCCGGAATAAGGTTTATACCTAGGGGCAATGAATGGAATTTTTTTTTTTTTTTTTTTTTTTTTGCTTTAGCTTAGCTTCCTATCCGAGACTATATTTACTAAAATATGCTATTTACTAATTATGTTTACTAATTTTATTTAATAAAATATGCTATAAAATATAAAAAATTATTTTATATTTTATTTACTAATTATATTTACTAATTATTATTTACTAAAATATACTATAAAATATAAAAAATTATTTTATTTAGGTAAGATATAATTTATTAACAATTAAATTGTCATTTTAATTAATTTATAATAATTAAAATTAATTTATATATATAAGGTAGGGGTAAAATTGGTATTTTGATAAAAAATTTATTATCTTTTTCTACTATTCTCCACTATTCCATAATTTTAACCAAACATAATTTTTTTTATTCCAGAGAATACCAACTTTTGAACCAAACGCAATTTAACTTTTATACTTGATTATCCTGGAATAGCAAACTATCCCAGGTATAAAAAAATTGAGATAATTGCCTGTGTACCCCTGAAATCTGAAGAAATATCTGATTTACCCCTCTTATTTTTTCCTTTCCAATATATCCTTCATACGTTCCACCGTTATTAAAAATATCCCTACGGTTTCCCTTTGTTAAGTTAACTAGGGTTAAACTAGAGTTAAATAATAATCGGAGTTGAAAACTATCAGATATACCTATTTTGTCCCCATC
This sequence comes from Tillandsia leiboldiana, assembly GCA_029204045.2. Taxonomy (NCBI): domain Eukaryota; kingdom Viridiplantae; phylum Streptophyta; class Magnoliopsida; order Poales; family Bromeliaceae; genus Tillandsia; species Tillandsia leiboldiana. Next base: position 37,582,196 of record CM055073.1, on the reverse strand, counting down.
TATCAAAACTATTGAAAATTTTAAGAGTACATTAGAAAAGTTGGTTATAGTAGAAGGGTATATTTGAAAGGGCAAAATGGTAATTTTACACAGATAACGGCAGCTCTAAACGGTACACTAATAGAGTTTAACTTCAGGGGTATTTTAAAAAGAAGTTGGAACGTAAGAAGGGTAGTTTTAATATTAGCCTTCTAAGAGGGGTAAATCTAAAAACAGAAAATTTTTTAGAAATATATAGAAAATTGCTCCAAAAAAATTTATACCTTTTAAATTTATACCCGAACCAAACGGTAGAGTATATATTTTAATTTGTAGACAGAAGAACACCTAAAATAGTTAATTAAAAGAGATTTGCATATTTTAGTAGAGATTCAGCTAGAGTTATCTTATTCTTGCAAGTAAAGATGTCGATGAGTCGTATTAGGGGTAGATTTTCAGATATAGTTATTTTGTAACGGAGGTTATCAATCAGAAAGTGTTTCTACTGTAATGATCGAGAAGCAAATATGTGATTTCAAAAGCAATAATCTACGGAAATATCTAATTTGAGACGGCTAATTCTATTGCAAAATTTAAAATTTTGGGTTAAATTTGATATATTACTTCTCTTAATAGCACTTTTTAGAAATATATATATCATTAAACAGCACTACACCCTCTCTAGCTAAATTAAACATATCCGAAAAAGGTACTTTGATCGTGCAGTTGTGCAAAACAATCGATTCATTACTCAATACTTAACCACAATTATATTCAAAACTCTCCCTTTCGTACAGATTTTCTATTTAGAAATTACATATATATAATAACTGATTAATAATTCTAAAAAACTTAAAATACAAAAGAATGAGGCTTAATATTTTGGATTCAACATATTATTATATTAGTTGGAACACACACAAAAGTTTTAAAAAAAAATTAAATCCTTGTTTGGAAATAAGAAGGGATATTTCAATAGCTAATTAAAAAAATTGAGAAATACCATTATCTTTAAGTAATTAGTTGAACTTTATTCTCATCAATATATAATATAATCTCCAATTAATAATTGTGCTTTGTTTTATTATATTATTTTTCTCATTTGACCTTGATCTTAGGCACCTTGGATTTATTTAATATTTAGAAGAAAATTTTAATTAATCTACCTTGTGGATGTAGTCATGTAGATGAAGCCAATAAAAGGACAAGAAATTAATGGCTTATATACTTTCAAAAGCAAGCACAAGTTTAAATATATTTATAAATTTTTTATTATTAAATTTATATTGAGATTTGGGGTTTGTCGGGTCTAGATTGTTAAAAAGTGATTTTCTGCGGAATTAATTTTGGTCAAAAGCTGTGGAGCGTTTGGCTGAGTTTAGATAAAAAATAATTTTTCTGATGTGATTTTTTAAAATTGTTTGGTACAAATTTTTCTTTATTTATAAATAATAATTTTTTTCTAAATTTTATTTTAAAATAATTTAAATTTTGAATTTAAATTTAATTTTTAAAATTTAAATTTCAACAAATAATTTAAAATTTGATATTTTAATTTAAAATATAAATTCAAAATTTAAAATTTTAAAATTTTTAAATCAAAATTTAAATTTAAATTTTAAATTTAATAATTAAAATTGAAATTTAATCATAAATTTGAGATTTGAAATTTAAAATTTTAAATTTAAAATTTGAGATTTGAAATTTAAAATTTAAAATTAAAATTAAATAGTTAAATTTAAAATTTAAAATTTAAAAGTTAAAATTAAAAATTTTAAAAATCAAATTTAAAATTTAAAATTAAATTCAACTTTAAATTTGAAATCTAAAATCAAAATAAAATTTAAAATTTGAATCCAAAATTAGAATCAGTTTTCAAGAAGCATGTTTTAACTGTTTCTGATTTTGGGTCTCGAAAATTAGAAAACCGATTCTAAAAATCAAAATCAGATTTGAAAAACTTAATTTTCAAACACTTTATTGAGCCGAAAATCACTTTTGGACTCAAAATCACTTTTCGAAAGCTAGACCAAACAACTCCTTCAGCTATTTACTTTTTATTTCTCTTTTTTTAGTTGACTTTATAGCACGAATCTCAGTGCTAATCAATGATAAAAAATTAACTAAGTGTAATTTGATTTGTACTTTTAAAAATATATAAGCTCTATTCTGTATATATAATTAAATTTATTTTTGGACTTGTTTTTTATTAGGTCGATCTTTTTAAGTAATAGGCTAAATTACAGAAAACCCCTCTGTAATATTCCGCTTTTTCATTTTGCCCCTCTGTCTTTTAAAAGCCTACATTTTGGGCAACGGCGTTAACGGATGAGGTAAATTGACGAAAATACCTTTATCTTATATTGGAGAGAATGAGTTTTAGCTTATTTTCCGTCATTCTTGAAGGGTATTTTGGGTATATCTAATAATATTTTTAAAAAATTGACGGTTCACTCACGAAATGGTGACGGCGAGAGGGTAAATGCATATTTCGGTAATTACGAGGAGGCAAAATATAGACTTTTAAAAAATAGTAGGACAAAATAAAAAAATAAAATATTACAGAAATATTTTCTGTAATTTAACCTAAGTAATATTATATTTTGGAGCCAGTCTAAAGTCGCTTCAGTTTGAAAAAACTCAGAAAATCTGTTTAAGAATCTCCGCGTCTTATTATCGCGGCATCTCCTAATCCCGCGGAACACGGTTCGGAATTCAAAACCCACGTCATTTTTGAAAAAAAAATTTATTATTATTTTAATAAACTAATAATTACTGTTCTATTCAATGTAAAATTTAATATTTACTGTTCTATTCAATGTAAAATAATGCATAATATAAATAAATATCTATTACCTAACAATATTATAGTTAATTTATTGAAATTTAATAATTAAATTTTTACGAGAATTTTTAATACTGTGAACCAAACCGGACCCAGCTAATAACTATGTTATTGCTTTTAAGTTGAACTTTTGCACTAGTTAATTGGTTCCCTAGAAAAAAAAAAAAAAAAAAAAAAAAACTTATATTATATATTTATTAGTTGTCCCATATAGCTTCTTGATATTATATGTATATATAGATACAACCAAATTATTAATTAATTAGTTACCTCATTATCAAGATGATAACATCCACATGGCCATATAAAACCTCACCTCATATAAATATTAGCCTAAAAAAAGATTTATTTTGTTTACACCCACCTAGTGCACCATCTCACATACTTGATTTCAAATTGACTAAAAACTTATTCATATTTTTAAATTCAAAAATTTGCTAGTACTCGTGGATGATGAAAATTCGAGTATGAAATATGATCGATAACTGAGATGGTGGGACACATGAGGTGATGTCGCCCATCCTGTGCGCACCATGTCAACGCGTGCATCATATCCTCTCCACCATTCATTTTATCTTAGAGAAAAATATTGGTACGTGCTAATGACTGAAATTGAAGTATAAGACGTGATTGATCGAATTGGCGAAAAAATGCGGCGCACAAGGTGATGTGGCGCACCAAGTGCACAAAATAATATTTTGTAGATTTGGTGATTACATATTCTAAATATTAATTAGGGTTAGCTAGAAAAACAAATATTGAACACATCCCCCCTCTTTAACTCTCACCTCATTACACCTATTGTATATTGACCTTTTCATTATGTCTCATGGGTTCTCAACAAAGCTACATCTTTGTACAAGCTTAAAAGTCATATTTTGCCCTTTAAAGAATTCTAAAAGTTATATATGAAGTTACTGTTACTCCCAAGGCCATTATTATAAATTATTATTATATACTTCTCTTACCCTATATATATATTTGAGTTTGTTACTCTTGGTTCTCATATTATTGTTCTCATTGTATACATGGAGAGGTTCATGGGGAGCAGTAGCAACAAAGAAAGGCTAGGAAAGAAGAGAAACCTAATCCTTGCGTCGATCGAAAGGTGTCGATCCCTCGGCGGCCATCGTAAAGCCACGAAGAGCCCGTCCACGGGATCGGGGCTGCGGTGGCGGTTTAGATACTTCGCGGGCCACCAAGTTGCACCACGAGGGTGCTTCCCGGTGTACGTCGGGCCACGGCAAGAGCGTTTTGTCATTAAAATTGAGTGTGTGAACCACCCGCTATTCAGGGCGCTGCTGGAGGGGGCGGGCGACCCCGAGAACGAGGCCGCGGGGGGGCCGCTGGAGCTCCCGTGCGACGTCGAGGCGTTCCGGCGGGTGATATGGGAGATGGAGGAGCAAGATAAGGGTTTGGCTTCTCCCAGAAGCAGCTTCTCTAGAACTTTTTATTCAAAGTACCAGCTTCTTAGCCCCCCTAGGTTTATACTAGTCGGCAAGAAGTGATAATTCGTTGCCGACTTTGTCATATTATAGAGAGATCCTTTTGAGTGTTTTTTTGGAGCGGTTATACAAATTGGTTAGAGAAGAAACTTTAATTTCTTTTTCATTTTACTTGCTTTGACTTGATTGATTCTTGGTGGTAAAAAAAATATTAAATACCTTTTTATTGTTTAAATTTCTGTCAATATTTTGGTAATATGATAATATTTCTGGTTATTTCTCTTGTCCTTCTTACATGTTCAACATTAATTTATTATACAAAATATTATAAATAGTAATCCAAACTTAATCAAAATTTAATTAGAAATAAAGTTTATCTAAATTAAAAAATTTGATTTGCCGCATAAGAACAAAGAATGCCTTCAATGGTGTAATTAAATATTTTTTATTAATAAAGTATTAGTTCTTCTTCCATATCTTTTTTTTCATATTATTTTATTTTAAAATTTTAAATTCTGGATTAAATAATTAATCAGTGTCAGCGTGAATACCCGTTCCAACACAAAATAATATATATTTTTTATTGTTTATTTATTTATTTATTTTAAAATGGTAGATTATGTTGATATTCTTACCATTTTCAAGAAAATTATTAAGCACAAAGTCAAGTTGTATTAACTTAATTTTTAAGTCATGAATTAAATAAATAAAAAAAAAACTATATTTGAGGACACCTCATAAACTAAAAGGAACAACTTGTAATTAATAAGAATAAAAATGCAAATGGGTCGGGTCGGGTCGGGACAGAAAACCTAACCCACATTTGGCCCGGCCAATATCATATTCGTCTTTCGTTCTATTCTGTCTCTGCAATCGGTTAAAATAATATTTTTTTCCCCTATTTTCTATTTAAATTTAATTTACATAATTAATTTTTTGTATTTTAATAAAAATAGTTTTAAAATAATAAAATTACCAGTAAAACAATTATTTTTTAAATTATATTTATGTTAGTAATAAATAACATTTTTAGAACTCAAACAATAATCTAAGAAAATAAAAATTATTCTAAAATTTCAGTATTTATTCAGGGCTTATTCGAGCCGGGTTGATTCGAGGTGGGGCGGATCAATTTTTTCACTTTCTTCCACCCGAATTCGTCTTTGATAAAAAAAAATAGTCCTATTTAGTCCCCAAATTCATTTATTTTATCCCATTTATCCCGACGAATCGGGTTGGAAACTCCGCCAACCTAGATCCATTTGGATCCCTGATTAAGAATCAACCAATTAGAATATAAACAAGATTATAATTTGATAAGAGTTATAGCGTTTGCTAACCAAATCATTGGTAGTAAAATACAATAAATGGGATAGTTTATGCAATTCTTTCTTTATGGTCAATGTATAATTTAATGTGTATTATTGTAGTGTTGTCCACAAAAAAAAAAAAAAAAAAAAGTTAATTAATTAGTTTAAATTATTTGTATGATAAAATAAAATAATACAATTATATGGGAATCTTGTCCGGGCTATACCAAACGCATCTGGAATCAACCGATATAGTTTGTTCCAGTATAATTAGAATAAGTTTGAATTACTGTTCTCACTCTTCCCAACCATCCTTTTACTTTTTTTTTAATACCCTCTCACATCTACCGAGGCACCATCTTTTACTTCATTATTACATAATAAAATTAAGGACAAAAAGGTAATTTACCACAACTAATACTCTTTATTCATCTTATTTTTCATTATCATACCAAACACAAAATCTCTTATCACTGGAATCATCCCAAACGCTTTTTTACACTAGTTCCGTACTTTATATTTATCTCTGGATTAGCTAGTTTTGTCTTAACCTGTTACCAAACGGGCTTCTGCTGCCACGCGAAACTGAAAAAAAAAGCTCAGGTCCTGCTTTTACTTTCAAAATTTTAATTTTACTACTTTACACATTTCATTCGATTTTTTTAACTTTCATAAGAAATTATGTCAAATTAAGTTATTTCATAATAAAAAAAGCTCAAAAATTTGTGAAGCTTTGAGAGGAGCATACTAAGAAAATCAAACTCAGTGTAATGTGATTGCAAAATTAAAATTTCCACAATTTATTTACTTATTTTATAAATACAACATGATTCAGATGAATTTATATACTTTTAGTAAAATGATCAGTATTATTTATAATTTTAAAGATGATAACATCCACTGGACCATATAAAACCTCACCTCAAATAAATATAAGTCTAAAAATTTTTTTAGTTTGTTTACATCTATCTAGTGCATCATCCCACATACTTGATTTCAATTTGACTAATATAACTGATTTCAATTTGACTAATAACTCATTCATACTTTTGAACTCAAAAATTTATTAGTACGATGGTAAGGATTCGAGTATAAAATATGATCGATGAAATATGATCGATGGTCGAGATGATGGGACATATGAGGTGATGTGGCTCGCCCAGTGCGCACCATGTCAACACGTGCATTATTTTAAGTCTAAATAGAAAAAAATATTGATACTCGCTGATGACTCAAATTGAAATGTAAGATGTGATTGAAATAGGGGCGGCAATTCAGCTTGCTCTTCGCGAGCCGGCTCGTGTTTGGCTCAAAATGAGCTCGAGATCGAATTGCTCATTTAGTAAACGAGCCGAACACGAGCCGAATAATAAATGAGCCGAATATGAGCTGGGGTTAGCTCGTTCGTGTTCGGCTCCATAACAGCTCGAATATATATATATATATATATATATATATATATTACTATTTAGATTTTAAGCCATCAATTTTTTATGAATTTTAATTATTAAATTAAATTTTTAATTTTTTTAATATTTTTTTTAACTTTATATCTAATAGTAGAAATGAAAATCAAATTTGTTGTTCGCGAGTAAACGAGCCGAACACGAGCCGAAATTTTCAGCTCGATATTTAAACGAGTCAGCTCGTATTCGGCTCATTTATAAACGAGCCGATCCAGCTCACTCGTGTTCGACTCATTGACACCCCTAAATTGAACGGACGAAAAAGTAGAGTGCATGAGGTGATGTGATGCACCAAGTGAAAGCACAAAATAACATTTTGTGGACTTGGTGATTACATATTCTAAATATTAATTAGGGTTAGCTAGAAAAAGCAAATATTGATCTCATCACCCCTCTTTAATTGCTTTTGCTTCTCCACCTCCTTGCCCCTTTTGTATATTGACATTTTCATTATTTTGTCTCATTAGTTCTCAACTATATATTAATCTCCACCATGTAAATTTTTCTCAACTAATAAAAGTTATATATGCAATTATTATTATACAATTAAAATATAATTCAATAAATACAACAAAGTGAAAAATTTATGGTGATTTACATTCTTATAATAATGTTTAAGGTGTTTTCTATTATCTCATCTTGTCTCTCTCAATGAGAAATTATTAATAATAGATACTTTAAAATCAAATCTAATTGAGTAGATAAAATTTAAACTATATAACAAGTTTTTATATAAAATATTTAAAAAATAATATATTCTTATACATCCTGGGAATGCACCATTTTTTCTCTTTTTTTTTTTTTCATCTTCTAATTATTTTATTAATTTATTTGAATTAATTTTTCCTAATATTTTTTTCACATATTTATTTATATATAATAATTTAATTACTATTATCTATCATATTTTTCTTGCACTCTGTTTTTTTAAATCCAACTTTATTTAATTTTTTAATTATATAATTTCTGTTTTTATAATTATTTTAAAATCAAATCTAATTCAATCGATAAAATCTAAACTATATAAATAGTTTTCGTATAAAATATTAAAAAATATAATATTTTCTTATACATCCGGGGCATGAATTTTTTTTTTTTTTTTTCATCTTCTAATTGTTTTATTAATTTATTTGAACTAATTTTTCTTAATATTTTTTTCACGTATTCCTTTATATACAATAATTTAATTACTATTAGTTATCATATTTCTCTTGCAATCTGTTTTTTTTAATCCAACTTTATTTAATTTTTAAATTAGGGATAATTGCCTGTGTACCCCTGAAATATGAAGAAATATCTGATTTACCCCTCTTATTTTTTTCTTTCCAATATACCCTTAATACGTTCCACCGTTATTAAAAATACCCCTACCGTTTCCCTTTGTTAAGTTAACTAGGGTTAAACTAGAGTTAAATAATAATCGGAGTTGAAAACTATCAGATATACCTATTTTGCCCGGGTTTAGGATTTACGGTTTAGGGTTTAGAATTTTTTAGGGTTTTAGGGTTTAGGATTTAGGGTTTTAGGGTTTAGGATTTAGGGTTTTTTAGGGTTCTAGGGTTTAGGGTTTAGGGTTTTAGGGTTTAGGGTTTAGAATTTTTTAGGGTTTTAGGGTTTAGGGTTTAGGGTTTTAGGGTTTTAGGGTTTAGGGTTTAGGGTTTTAGGGTTTAGGGGTTTAGGGTTTTAGGGTTTAGGGTATATTTGAAAGGGCAAAATAGTAATTACACATAGATAACGGCAGTTCCAAACGGTACACTAACAGAGTTTAACTTCAGGGGTATTTTGGAAAGAAGTTGGAACGTAAGAAGGGTAGTTTTAATATTAGCTTTCTAAGAGGGGTAAATATGAAAACAGAGAAATTTTTAAGGGTACGTAGGAAATTGCCCCTTTAAATTATATTATTTTTTTTTATAATTATCATCTTATAAAATTATCTTATAATTTTTTTTTTATTTTAATTATTTTAATTATTTAATATCCATATTATTAGCCATATATATATATGTTAAATTACAGAAAAACTTCTATAATATACCGCTTTTTTACTTTATCCTTCTATTTTTTAAAAAGGGGCAATTTCCTACATATCCCTAAAAATTTCCCTGTTTTCAGATTTATCCCTCTTAGAAGGCTAATATTAAAACTACCTTTCTTACGTTCCAACTTCTTTCCAAAATACCCCTAAAGTTAAACTCTGTTAGTGTACCGTTTGGAACTGCCGTTATCTGTGTGTAATTACTATTTTGCCCTTTCAAATATACCCTAAACTCTAAAACCATAAACCCCTAAACCCTAAAACCCTAAACCCTAAACCCTAAACCCTAAAACCCTAAACCCTAAACCCTAAAACCCTAAAAAATCCTAAACCCTAAACCCTAAACTCTAGAACCCTAAAAAATCCTAAACCCTAAACCCTAAAACCCTAAAAAATTCTAAACCCTAAACCCTAAACTCTAAACCCGGGCAAAATAGGTATATCTGATAGTTTTCAACTCCGATTATTATTTAACTCTAGTTTAACCCTAGTTAACTTAACAAAGGGAAACGGTAGGGGTATTTTTAATAACGGTGGAACGTATGAAGGGTATATTGGAAAGAAAAAAATAAGAGGGGTAAATCAGATATTTCTTCATATTTCAGGGGTACACAGGCAATTATCCCTTTTAAAAAGCCTACATTTTAGCTTCTCGTAATTACGAAATTGTGCATTTACCCATATATATATATATATATATATATATATATATATATATATATATATCATAGTTAATTAATAAATTCTTTAAAAATTTATATTAAACATACACCGATTTAAATTATTTTTATTTAAATTAATTTAATTATTAATCTGATTAACAAAATTATATAAAATATAAAAATTTAATTAAATATTATTATTAAAATATATTATATCCGCGGCGTTGCGCGGGTTCTCACGTAGTTAACTAGTGTCTCATGAGCTCTCAATAAAGCTACATTTTTGTACAAACATAAAAGTCATATTATGCCCTCTAAAAAAGCCTAAAAGTTATATATGAAGTTACTCTTGCTCCCAAGAGCCATTATCATATATTGTCATTATATACTTCTCTTACTCTATATATATATATATTTGAGTTGTTACTCTTGGTTCTCATATTATTGTTCTCATTGTATACATGGAGAGGTTCATGGGGAGCAGTAGCAACAAAGAAAGGCTAGGAAAGAAGAGAAACCTAATCCTTGCGACGATCGAAAGGTGTCGATCCCTCGGCGGCCATCGTAAAGCCACGAAGAGCCCGTCCACGGGATCGGGGCTGCGGTGGCGGTTTAGATACTTCGCGGGCCACCGAGTTGCACCACGAGGGTGCTTCCCGGTGTACGTCGGGCCACGGCAAGAGCGTTTTGTCATCAAAATTGAGTGTGTGAACCACCCGCTATTCAGGGCGCTGCTGGAGGGGGCTGGCGACCCCGAGAACAAGGTCGCGGGGGGGCCGCTAGAGCTCCCGTGCGACATCGAGGCGTTCCGGCAGGTGATATGGGAGATGGAGGAGCAAGATGAGGGTTTGGCTTCTCCCAGAAGCAGCTTCTCTAGAACTTGTACTAGCTTATTATTAGCCTCATAGGTTTATAGTTATAGTAGTATAGTAGTCGGCAAAAAGTGAGAATTCGTTGCCGACTTTGTCATTGAGTGTTTTTTTTGAAGTGGTTATACAAATTGGTTACAGGAGAAACTTTAATTTCTTTTTCACTTTAATTACTTGCTTTGACTTGACTTATTCTTGGAAGCAAAAAAAAATTAAATACCTTTTTATTATTACAAAATGCATATTTCTTATCAATATTTCTCTTTTCGATCATTCTTATGTGTTCCACATTCATTTATTATACAAAATGTTAGAAATAATAATTCAAACTTAATCAAAATTTAGTTAGAGATAAAGTTTATCTAAATTAAAAATTTTGATTTCCGCGTAAGAACAAAGAATGCTGTTAATATTGTAATTGAATAATTTTTATTAATAAAATATTAATTCTTTATATTGTTTTATTTTAGAATTTTAGTTTCTAGTTTATATAATGTGTTAACGTGAATACCCATTCCAACACAAAATAAATATTATTTTGGTTGTTTATTTATTTATTTATTTATTTATTGCAGAAAGATCCACTTATATTAACTTAATTCTTCAAGTCATGAATTAAATAATAAAACAAGTCATGAATTAAATAATAAAAAAAAAAACTACACGGGGGACAAGTTATAAATCAAATAAAGGAACAACTCGTAATTAATAAGAATAAAAATGCAAATAGGTCGGGTCGGGGCGAAAAACCCAACCCGCATTTGGCCCGGCCAATATCATATTGTCTCTGGGGTAAAATAAGATAACATTTTTGTTTCCTATTTTCTATTTAAATTTAAATTATATAATTAAATTTCTGTATTTTAATAAAAATAGAGTTTTAAAATAATGAAATTACCAGTAAAACCATTTTTTAAAATTACTGTTAGAAATAAATAACATTCTTAGAACTCAAACAATAATCTAAAGAAATAAAAATTATTCTAAAGTTTCAGTATTTATTTGGGACTGATTCGGGCCGGGTTGATTCGAGGTGGGGCGAATCAATTTTTTCACTTTCTTCAACCCGAAGTCGTCTTGGATCCTAAAAATAGCCCCATTTAGTCCCCCAATCCATTTATTTTATCCCATTTATCCCGGCGGATCAGGTTGGGAACTCCGCCAACCCAGATCCATTTGCATCCCTGATTAAGAATCAACAAATTAGAATATAAACAAGATTATAATATAATAAGAGTTATAATGTTTGTTAATCAAATCATTAGTAGTAAAATACAATAAATGAGATAGTTTATTCAATTCTTTCTTTATGGTCAATGTATAATTTAATGTGTATTATTGTAGTGTTGTCCATAAAAAGAAGTTAATTAATTAGTTTAAATTATTTGTACGATAAAATAAAATAATATAATTATATGGGAATCCAAAGGTGTATGACGCGAAGCGCTGAAAAAAGATCAGGGATCCTGCTTTTTCTTTCAAAATTTTAATTTTACTATTTAACCTCACATTTCATTCGATATTTAAATCTTTCATAAAAAATCAAACTCAATGTAATGTGATTGTAAAATTAAAATTTTCACAGTTTGTTTACATATTTTAGAAATGCATACGTTTGGTTCGGGTATAAATTTAAAAAGTATAAATTTTTTTATACCTGAGATAGTTTGCTATTCTGGAATAATTAAGTATAAAAGTTAAATTGCGTTTGGTTCAAAAGTTGGTATTCTCTGGAATAAAAAAAATTATGTTTGGTTAAAATTATAGAATAGTGGAGAAGAGTAGAAAAAGATAATAGATTTTTTATTATAATACTAATTTTACCCTTACCTTATATATATATAAATTAATTTTAATTATTATAAATTAATTAAAATGACAATTTAATTGTTAATAAATTATATCTTACCTAAATAAAATAATTTTTTATATTTTATAGTATATTTTAGTAAATAATAATTAGTAAACAAAATTAGTAAACATAATTAGTAAATAAAATATAAAATAATTTTTTATATTTTATAGCATATTTTATTAAATAAAATTAATAAACATAGTAAATATAGTCTCAGATAGGAAGCTAAGCTAAAGCAAAAAAATAAAAAAAAAAATTTCATTCATTGCCCCTAGGTATAAATCTTATTTCAGGGGATGGAATAGAAATTAACGGGTTATTCCAGAATAACCGTTTGGTAAGAATTGAGGGATAAAGGAGGTTATTCCTTCTTTATCCCCCAACCAAAAAGGACTTTAGTAAAATAATCGGTATTATTTATAATTTTAAAATAACACTTCCACATAAACTCAAGATAGAATAAAAAAGGTTGTTTTACGGGCGGCAACTTTTTTTTTTTTTTTTTTTTCTTTATTTAGCGTGTGTTTGACCAGAATAATATTTCTGCATAAGCTCAAGATAGAATAAAAAAGGTTGTTGCACAGGCGGCAACTCTTTTTTTTTTTTTGTTCTTTTTTAGGGTGTGTTTGACCAGAGTCTATCTGAGGAAGATTTGCTACATTAATGAGTAGGTTTGTCATGTGAAATACAATTGGAGTTAAAAAAGGTTGTTGTACAGGCGGCAAATTATTATTATTATTATTATTATTATTATTATTATTTTTGGAGGGGGGGTTTGACCAGAGTCTATGTGAGGAAAATTTATTATTTTTATTATTATTATTATTATTATTTTGGTTGGGGGGGGGGGGGGGGGTTTGACCAGAGTCTATGTGAGGAAAATTTGCTACATTAATGAATAGGCTTGTCCTGTGAAATACAATCTGAGGAAAATTTGCTGCTACACACTTTTTAATGAATAGGTTTGTCCTGTGAAATACAACAAAACCACTTAGGCCTGTTTGGTTGTGGGATAAAAATAAATAAATTTTTTTATCCCATAATTTTTACTAAATAATAGTAAAAAAATGTCCTAGAATATAAGTTTAAATTAACTCTTGCTTAACGGGTTATTCTAGAATAACCCGTTAAGCTTTATCCCATGCCCCCCCCCCCCCCCCCCTCCCCGGAATAAGATTTATCCTCTAAGGCCCCGTTTGGTTCGGAGATAAATTTAAGAGGTATAAATTTTTTTATACCTGGGATAGCTTACTATTCCGGGATAATAAAGTATAAAAGTTAAAATAGTATAGAATACTGGAAAAAGAAGATAGAATTTTTATAAAAATACCAACTTTGCCCTTAGCTTTTTATAAAAAAATTAATTTAATTATTATATTAAATTTGAAACAATTTAATTATAAATAATAAATTATATCTTACGTTAAAAAAATAATATTTTTTATTTTATATTATATTTTAAGAATATAAATAATAAATTATATTTTATATTATATTTTATATTATATTTTATATTATATTTTATATTATATTTTTTATATTTTATATTATAATTTATATTATAATTTATATTTTATATTATTATTTATATTATAATTTATATTTATATTATAATTTATATTTTATATTATAATTTATATTTTATATTTTATATTTTTTATTTTATATTATATTTTATATTATAATTTAATTATAAATAATAAATTGTAACTTTGTCCATTCACTGCCCCCAGAAATAAAACCCTATTCCATGGGGGGAGAGGAATAAGGCTTAACGGGTTATCTTAGGATAACTCGTTAAGCCAGGGATAAAAAAAAAATTTATCCCATGCTATTTTGTAACACTGTTTGGCAGGAATTGGGGGATAAAGAGGGTTATTCCCCCTTTATCCCCCAAACCAAACGGGTAAAAATTCGTTGTTTTGGGTACAAGAACTAGGGGGGGATAAGGGGGATATCCTTCCTTTGTACCCAAACAATAAAAAGCTGCTTGAAATAGCTGTTCCACCTAATCTTAGGATTATGGGAGAATAACTGTTCCAAGCAGCAGGTGGAACAACTCAGTTGTGGAGTTGTTCTACCTGCAGTTTTTTTTTTAAAAAAAAAATAATTAATTTTATTTTAAATTATAAGTTATTTAAATTTATAAAATTTAAAATTTATTTCATTATTTTATAAAAATTTAATTCCCTCTATTCTTTTTATTCCTCTTTAATTTACCAAACACAATTTTCTTTATACCCGATATAACTCTTATACCCACCCAAACATAAATTAACATTAGTTCCTGCTAATACCATAACTTATACCTATCCTCGGTATAACTAAATTTTTCTTATACCCGAACCAAACGCAGCCTAAATTAGGGGCAGTGAATGGGATTTTTTTTTTCTTTTGCTTAGTGCCTGCAGCTTAACTTCCAATATGTAGCTATCTAAATTTGGATTTTTTTTTCTTTACTTTAACTTACCTTCCAATCTGAGGCTATATGAACATGAGGTTATCTGATTTTCATTTATTTTTTACTTTTTTCTTTATTACTTGTAATCTGAGGCTATGCGATTTTCATTTATTTCTTGCTTTACTTTGAACTTGAAGCAAGAAATAAATGAAAATCGCATTCGGATACGAACACTGGTCGGTCTAAATCAGGTATGGATATTCATATATTTTTTATAAATTTTATTAAAAAGTTTATAGACAAAGCATAAAACTTTCACTGTAAAAAGCTAGAGTTTTAATGAGTTGCACCCAATCTAATAAAATTCACTCAAAAAAAATAACAAAATATCTCAATATAAAATAGGAACATCATTTTTTTATGACCATATAAGAACTATAAAAAAAACCTATCATATTGAGTATTACTATCGGGTATTTCATATGGTCTAAGTCCATATTCAGATCCAAATTTGAAAACTATTCTGGCCCTACCCATAATATACAATATGATAACCCCAGGAACTTAAAAAAAAAAAAATTGCATTGAAACTAATCTGATAACAACTGCAGTGCAGTGTTACAGTACACCTCATTCAATATTTTTCGACTAATGTTGTCACTGTAATACTTCATGTAACAATGTAGAGTAACTTTGTTGCAGTAACTACAACTAATGTAGAGTACTCATCATTATTTTGGACTTGTCATTGGAACATCGTAAGTTTACGGATTCAAACAGAAACTTCAGCTACTTTTATTTAACTACCGGAAGGCGATCCTGCATAAATTTCATACAGAGAATGAACTGAAACATCGATCAGAAGGGAAAGAAAACACATCTTTGGTCGTTATCGTGTTTATGTACACCACAATGACTCATTCTTTACGAGTTATCGGATTCTCAAAGAGAAGGATATGAGTTTAGTAAACACTTGAGTTTCCTTATGGACCAAAATTTCTTAACAAGTAAAATGGTTAAACAAGTAAATGTTACCTCAATGCTACTTCTTGCGGCGCTTTTTTGAGGTATTTCGGTTGGTTTTTCCGCGACCTCTCTTAGTAGGTTTGGTTTTTTCTTTTGCAGCAGACTTGGCCCCCCTCCTTGCTGGCTCCTTTGAAGTAGAGCCTTTTTTAACCGATCGATTTTCCTCGTGCTCACTCTCTGCCTCAGTACTATCTTTGTCGTCTTTCGGCTCGTCATTTTCATGAGCAGACTCGCTTTGTTGTTCTTCTTCTTCATTGCCGCTGTCTTCTACTTCATCTTCATCTCTCTGCTCGTCATTTTCATGATCAGACTCGCTTTGTTCTTCTTCTGCATCGTCGCCGTCTTCTACTTCATCTTCATTTTGATCATTTTCCTGATTCTGAAAATCAGAAGTTGCTTTTCAGGTAAAAGATAGATTATGCTCATTTATTGAAAACAATAAAATCTGTACAAGAATGAGGGCCATCATATTTATTTTCCTACACTTGCTCTTTAATTTATTGTGTTTTCGAAAGAAACTCTAAATAACCCTTGTTTAAGGTTCGAGAGAACATGGACTCGCTTCTTCGACCGTTATGCCATGAACAAGAGTGTTAGCCTCAAATTTCCTACTATTAATCCCAATTTCATGAAATCTAATAATTAAATCACATTAAGTACTACAGTAAAAGACAAAAGAGAATGAATTCCACAACTATTTCGCCTAATACTTTCTAAAATAATAAACCCTAAACTATTACGCCACACTACCGTTATCCTAATGGTGACTTCGCAGGGATAGATTCTAAAAAATAAAAGGGCATTTGATTTTGTATCATCGACAACAAGCTATGTGCTCACTGAATGGTCAATAGCCTGTGATTCGGAGCAAGTTCAATAAAACATCGATAGAGTTTCAGTATAATACTCTAATACATGTCTCTCGAAACTATTAAAACAAATATTTAAGAGAAGAGAGGTAAGGACGCAAACCTCCGTATCTGTTTCAGTAGCTGAACTCCCCTCTTCGGGGATGGTGTGCTCGCTGTCATCCTATAACAATAATCAACATACATCCCATCAAGAAAATCATGTATAACAAGCAACCATGCGCACAAAGAATGTGCCAACTAAATCATCTGAACTTCAAAGTAGTACAAGACCTCTGCATTTTCCGCAGGCGCAGCATCCTCAGGCGCATGCGGGTGTTCCAAGAATTCCACCAGTTTATCCACAATATCTAGCTGGAAATATAACAGCGGATGCTTAATCTTATTACAATTTACAACAAGTTGAAAGAACAGAACCACAAAAAATAATAAAAAAGAAACAGAAAGGGAAACTTGACTAAACTCGACTTCTTATCTGCCAACCTTGTGCATTTTGGAGTTATTAACACCAGGGATGTCAAGTACATTGCAGAGAAATAGCAATCGATATTTGAGACACTTATCAAGCTTCTTTACAACATTTTTTTTCTTCTTTTCCTGTAGATCCAGAATGAAAAATTATTACCACTCAAGCAACTGTACCCAGAATCCTAAAATTAGAACTTTTCATTTAGAGATCCCACTTGTGCTTTGATTCGATTACTACCAAGTATCCGACATGCGTGATTGTGTTCATAGTTCTCCATATGTGACCATCTAGGAGTCTACTCCAATCCTAGCTTTGAGGTTTAAAATTTAACCAAACTTACCCATACATCAAAGCAAAAGAAGTTGAATTGAGTACCTTATCACGTTCGCCCCAAACAAAACCAGAAAACTCCAGTATGTTTTTCTTCAAAGACTTACCCTGAGAACGACCACCTTAAAACTTTAAATGTTCATAGCGCGAGAACAGTACAGTTCTAAAGAGCACCTTCATTGTTCCATACAGAAGTTGGTGTAGAAATTGCATATTTTCATCGACTTTGGCCTTTGACAGCTTCTTAGACACTGCAGAAGTACTCAATATTCGAATTAGTACTAAAAAAGGATGCTATAGATCGACAAAACGGGTAGATATAGACTCAATTTGTAGTAGTTGTAAGAACGCTTAATCAAATCGAACTAATTGTTTATTCCCACTGAATTAATTATGAACAATCAATTGGGAGGGTTCCAACTGAATACAATTTTTCAAGAAAAAAATATGGTTTTATCATAGTCGTAGTAGGTAAATAAAACTTCCTTGAAATCTAAAATGAAATTCTCAAAGAAAAATAACCTTTCTAAAGTTCCTCGGCATGTTGACAGCGTATTCATAACATGCGGTATCAATTTTATTGGAAACTCGATAACCCAATTCCAAACATTTATGAGCTGTTTGGTTTCAGAAGTACGGAAGGAGAAAGCAAAAGAAGAGGTAATCATCGTGATGAGTATTAAGACCATCTACGACTATTTCTCAGCCAATTGTAAGACAAACTAAATCAAATCCCCGATGATTTACAATAATGTGAAATTCAACAGGTTATCCACCGCCCAGGTTGGATGATCAAAGATTAGCTTCGGCAAACAACACAGATACCCTGCGGTGTTAATATCATTCCCGCGAGGCTGTCTCAAGTAACGAGCTCTAAATCCACAACATAATCTACTCCAGCTAAATTCCTATGTCGGCATCTTGAGTGAGTACCAAATCCTGTGACCCAGAATAGATTCTCTACTCTAGAAGCTGAAACCAAATCCAAATTCAACTTCTGGGACCCTGAAACAGCTTTTTGCAGAAGCTCCATCAGTGCCGAAAAGGATCGATTCCGTGCAAAATCGATTCAAGATTCAAATTTTCTTGACTACGCCTTCTTTAAGCCGACAAAACAGATAGAGAATTTGATAACAGGGCACAAAATTTACCGAATTAGATCATTCCACTCACCCATCTTAATTCTTTCCCAAAAAGCAAGAGGTGGCTACACAAGCGAGCACATTTTATAATAAGATCGAATTAGGGATTTACCATTTGGGATCTCCTTCAACTTGGTACCGGGACCCTGAAACCCCAATCCGCATCAACACCAACACCAACACCAACACCAACACCAACACAAACCCCTCCAATTCAATTAAACAACAGAATGGAATCGAATCGATCACCTATGATTCAACAAACTGGGGGCGAATTCGATCGCACCTGCTCGATGTTGAGAGGCGTGGGGGCTTGTCGCCTCTCGCGAGGGACCGGCGGGGTGTAGATGCTAACCGGGGGCTTCCGAATCCGCTTCGTGATCTCGGGCGAGGGTTTCCTCTTGGGTTTGGAGGATCCCTTAACTCCTCCTCCTCCTCCTCCTCCTCCTCCCCGCGACCTCTTCTTCCTCTTCGCCATTTTTGCTCCTTCGCCGCGTCTATGGAGCTTCGGTTTTAAGGGAGAGAGAGAGGAGTTGATGACGTAAGCTTCCCCGCGCGCGCTTTTTTTGTTTTTATTATTTGAAAAAAAGGAAATTTATGCCTAGAACTGGTGCACCATCATCGTATCGGTTAAAGATTTATTATACGGTGGAGATTCAAAAGTGGCGACGGTTCAACAGATGACGTGGTGTACATGGTTTACCGAACTAATCCTCTCTAGACCAATAAGGCCCCGTTGTGGCCCGACCCAATGTTTCCTGTCCACGCGTCAACTTATGATGGGCCTACTTCCTATTTGCTGATCCATCCCGGCCCAAGCTTATCACGCACGTCCCGCTCACGTGTCAACTTATTATTGGTCCACATCCTATTCGCGGTTTAGGCGCGGCCCACTACACGTATTTTTTCAAGTTGGAATCCACGTGTCAAATTATTATTGGTCTATTTTCCTGTTCGCTGTTCCATCGCCCTTATCTTGAGTGGAAGTTCTTCTACTCCTTCTCGAAGCTCCGCGATCGTTCCCAAAATATCCCCAATCCCCCCAAATTCTCTTCCCTATATAAACACCCCCCAGCTCCCCCACCTCCCGCGCAATATAGAGAGAGAAGAGTCTAGAAAGAGAGAGAGAGAGAGAGAGCGATGGAGAGGTTCTTCTACGACGATCCATGGAACCCTAGACGTCCCCGCTACGCCGATCCGAGCCCCAATCCGAAGCCGAGGGTCGTCTCGATCCCCGTCCGCGTCGTCGGCTCCGACGCGGCGGCGGTGGCGCCGCCGCGGCGGAGGGTGGTGCGGAAGGAGGAGGCGGCGGTGAGGATACAGAGGGTATTTCGGGGGTACCTGGTGCGGAGGAGCCTGGGCCGGGTGCGGAGGATCGCGGCGGAGGTGGACGAGGCGGAGCGGAGGATCGCGGCGGAGGCGGCGGCGATCGGGGGCGACGCGAAGGAGAGGATGAGGGTGGGGGAGATGCTCATGGGGCTGCTCCTGCGTCTGGATTCGGTGCGCGGGGTGAGGGAGTACCGGAGGAAGGTGATCCGGCGCGTGATCGCGCTTCAGGAGGCCGTGGATTCGATCTCCGCCCCCGATTCCGTGGTCGAAACCCCCAATTCCGAAACCCTAGAAGAAGTCGCCATGGACGAGACCCTCGAAGGATCGGATCTTTGCGACCTAGAAGAAGAATCTGAGGCAGGGGACGAGGACGACGCTCCCAATTCGGCCCCAATGCCAATGGAGGGAGCCCTAGAAGAGGGGGTGAGGAGGAGGGGGGATGAGGGGATGGAGAGGTTGGTGGAGGAGCTTTGCGAGAGGAGTGCGGAGCAGTGCCTGATCATGGAGGGGTTGGTGCAGAGAGTGGAGAGGTTGGAGCGTGCGATGCGGAGAATGGAGAAGAAGAAGAAGAGGAAGAAGAAGCAATTAGGGCACAAAAAGGTGTGTCTTTTATAGCATGATACATCTGATGATGATGTGTTTTGGACATGCTCTTTTTAGGGTTTTTTTCTTTTTCTTTTTTTTTTAGTTTTTTTTTAAAAATATTTTTGGACTACTTTTGTGGTTTTTCTTGTATAAATATATATTTTCTATATTAGAAAAAAAAAATAAAAAAGGTTTTTGAGTGCGATTTTGTGAATAATATATATATATATATATATATATATATATATATATATATATATATATATATATATATATATATATATATATGGATTGAACTCTTAGTTGTGAAAAATAAATATTTTTATTTTTAAAATAATTTTATTATTTTAGAATATAGCAGAATAAATATATTTTTTAAAAATTATTTTAAAATTATCTAGGATAATTCGGGTGGCGGATCGAAATAATTATTCTTATTTATTTTTTATACCATTTGTAAAAATATTTTTTATTATTCTTAATTTATTTTGAAACTAAACTAAATTTAACGATAACTGAACACTCTCTCTCTCTATATATTTCATCTTTAAATTGGAATTGCAGGATTTTGTATTGCATGCAGTTAACGACATGATAATAACAAAAGAAAATAGTTACAAACACTTGTGTTTCCAAATAATACAAAGGATGATGATTACAATAACAACACACCAAAGAGTTGTATTCAAGAGAAGAAAGAAAACTCACTTCAACACATCTCTCTTTTCTTCTCCTCTCTATTTTCTCCCCTGCATTTTCCTTAAACTCGACGAACATGCGCTTCACACCGCACATAAGGAGTGAATTTGCGAAACGTTTATCTCTCATCTGGGAGATTATATTGATGTGTTATTCATCGCTGTTAGTTTCCATTCTCCACAATTCTCTGCACCATCTACGACCTACCATATCGTCGATAAATACTCCATGATATCTATGCTTGGCCGCATTTTCTTAGACAGGCGATTCCCTCTTCTTGGTACTCTTGTTTTGTAATCCAGAACTCGGGTGCATCCTGCTCATATTTATAAACAAAAAGGAGGCAACATATTAGCAGCCATTTCGGCAATATTTATAGCTGATGGATTTATCTGGAAAGATCACTAATTGATGAGCCAAAGTTAGCATCTTTACTTCATCGAAAATAAAGTATAGTATAGTGGGAAGTTGCACAAAAACAACTGTGTAGAAAAGTGTGAGAGGTTGTGAGTTGAATATATAAACCTTCATTATTCCAGCAAGAACTGCCCCTCCCAAGTAGACCATGTGCTTTCTCCGCGGAGGGTCCTCGATTCGCAGCCTTAATTTCTGTTGAATTAGAAAAGAACCATTAGAATGTGCAGAAATTTTTTTGGGTTATTATTGCATGAAGAGATAACAAATTTGACGCTGCCTTTAATCCATCCTTGTTCCCTTTCAGCACCACGTCGAGATACCGGTCAAGAATTTCCTTCTCTAATCTGTTGAGACATTAGAAGCATCTAGATTTCAGCTGATTATAATTAAGATATTTTGATACTAGTTAATAACTATAAAATGTTAAAAAAGAGAATCAAATGTACTCTCTATCGGCACGTTTGGCATTCAGGATTGTATATGATAGGATACGATGAGAAGGTGATGTTGGTGATGTTGGGGGAACGAGGGTTTAGCAACTCAGAGGCATGAGGGGTTTGCGAAACCCCGCGCTCATTTAGGTCCAAATAATCCTATTGGGATGGGATTATCAAATCCCATCTGAGAAATTCTCAGCGAAGAGGATTGGATTAGAAAAGCCTATGTTCATTTTCCCAATCAGCTATCAATAAGGAAAAGCTACAGGGAATTTTAACTAAATAGGGTGGTGTATAGACAGACCCAAGGGAAAAACTGAAACTTAAGGCTCTTCGGTCTTACCGACTCGGCAATCCAGGATACATGGTACTTCCTCCGCTAAGAACGATGTGTTGGTAAAGCTGGGGAAAGTAAATTAAACTGCATATCAGAAGACTTGTGTGCGACGATAACAGAAAATAGGTGAATAAAACGTCTTTTTTTTCTTACGCAATAAAATTTATTGTTATAACAAAAGATCATCAAATACCATCATTCGGTTGTCGATGTCCATTTCCTGTATGCAGCGAAACGCCATGTCGGCCATTCCATCTCCCTCAACATCTATGAGTTCCTGCACCGTCGTATCAATATTTAACCAATAACTAACTCTCTTCTATTAGGTGATAATTGAAGCAGCAGCTTTCATGTAATTGTAGCACCTTATCCCCTCCAGACCAAAAAAGACAGTATTCAACACAGGCTACAAAGGGGCCGAAGAAAAAAGCACTGTTATCTACGCGATAATTTTACTTGCTATTTTAGCCTCTCTCTCTATTAGTCGCGTAAGTTATTCCATATTATCTGATTTCTTTTCGTCCATCAAACGACGAACAAATAATGAGGCTTTATTAATAACATGAACATACTTACAGGAGTAAAAAGAGCCTCGGGGGCTTGGAACCTTTCGGTGCCAACTTTAATAACTCTTCCATCTGGCAGCTGATAAGCTGAAGTCAGGAATGGAAAAACAAAGCAAACCGATACAAGGAGAAAATATAGTTCAAATATAAGACAGACTTGTGAAAAGAAACACACTGAAATTGCCAACTTAAACATAAATTTGTGCCTGTATGTTCATAAAGCTATCACTACTTTAATATTCAATAAAAGAAACAAAATAGAAAGAAAGATTCTGAAGAAAATATGGCGAGAAGGTGGTATTTTCATGGTTCGAGCACTTACATAAGAAATATTACAAAGTTCCTTTAGTTTTATCCTGAGACTCTACTCTGTCCCATGTAAAACTCAATTGATATATTAGGAGTTTAAGAGTGTCACTTTTCAGTCTCCCTAATTCTTGTAAGAGTAATTGAGCAGGGAGTAGCACTACTGAACTGTAGCATTTGTCAATTTCCTTCATTGCAGTATAAGAAAATAATTTCTAGCCCGTAGGATGGTCATATCTAAAAAAGGAAGCGAGCGGAGTTCATCTACAAGAAAATTAGAGAAAAATAAAACCCCACTTACAGTATAACTTTTAACAAGAATTGTGGTTTCTAAACCAAGTTGATACTCGCGTTTGTAGTCATAGCTGCAAATAAGTTATCCCATACAAAGTAAATAACAAAAGCACTAAAAGCAGGTGACTGGATGAGAAGCTCGCGACTTTTACCTGATGTAACATAACTTCTCCTTTATTTCCCTCACAGTTTCAAAATCTGCAGATCTATTCATGGCGTACCTTTTGATAGAGAAAATTAACTTATCAGCATGATGTGAGAGCTATTTGCGAAAGATGCTGTGCTATAAATGTATGTTAACGAGTCTCACCCTCTCCGAGAGAGTAGGTCAACAAGATATGATGTTATGTGCCGGCCAGCTACATTCATTCGTTTTGTAAGATGTGGATATGAGTAGCCATCAACTACCGGCACCTACGTGCAAATTGTTCCACTCTTATGTAAATCATAGAAGAGTTTCATATAGCAGAAATATATTAGAAAAATATGTCTACATTGTATCCATAGTTACACTTCAAATTCCTATAGCAAAGTTACAAGGCAATCCAGCAAAAAAGGAAAAAGAGGGGTGGGGGACAAATTTTGACAACTAAGGTCAATACCTGCCTTGTATTTCAGATTCAATGTTTAAAAATAAAAAAAATGAAAATTCATAGACAGGACAGGCAGTGAGCAGGCTGCCATTCTATAGAAATAAAAGCACAATAGTCAATGTTGTCTAGAAACGAAACATAAGTGATGTAAAGGGTTGCTTTCGCTCAACCAGTTTCATCCGTCGAACATTGATCAGCAGGATAGTCGATATCTTCTATTCATTTGTTCAGTTATAGACATTCATTCCAAAAAGACAAGAATGATAGCAGTTGAGCACAGTTTCCAACCAACTTATCATCACAACGTAAATCCGACTATCATCTGCCCCTAATACATGGTTAAATCCGCATCAACAAAATTTACTAGTTCAAATTAAACTGTTGCACCTTAATTTTATATATGGGCTTAGAAGGAAAACAATAACACATCAAATATAACATCTATTGTTATACGCGAGACAAATAGAAAGCACATCAAGAAGGAACTTGTCCTCAATATCTTCCAAATTATGTCTCTGGAGGAACAGCAGAGGGAAGTTTAGCATTTGTTACACTTCCCATAAATCATGTTTTTAACTAATTGACTTTGCATAATAACAAATATAAAGATTTAGTATAGGACAGCATACCACATGAGTGACACCGTCTCCAGAGTCAATAACAAGCCCAGTTAGCAAGCCTGCCAACCATTTTTATTCATATCAAAAGTGTTTCACATATCAAATTAGTCTCAGAAGAAAGTTCAGAGAGGTGCATTGGCAATTATTCATCTTTTTTCTCAGATCAATAAATTGCAATATTTAAATTTACAATGCAAGAAATGGTCTTTGAAATATGACTTAATTTAGATCATAGAGTCCAAAAATCACCTTGAGCATATAATGTAAGAACAGCTTGAATTTGGATGAATACACCAGAAAAGTTGTACTTTTCGAACATAGTTTCAACCTGTTAAACACGAGTATAAATTTTTAAGAAATGGCTTTTATGTACTGTGAAACAATGCAAAATCGAGTATATAAATATGAGCTAATAGCAGATGTAACCAACCATTTTTTCACGGTTTTTCACAGGATTGAGGGGCGGATCTGTAAGTAATATTTTGCACTCAGTTGGGTCTATCTGGAACAAAAATAAGAAAACATAGTATAACTCATCTCTACTCAAATATTTTCTTTGAATGATGTGATGATCAAATTAGAAATAATCGGTTAATCACACCTTAAGTTCGCTGTAAAATGCATGATCCCAGACATGGCCCATATCATCCCAATTCTGCACGATTCCATTATTTACAGGATAAGAAATATCTAGTTGGTGCCGCAGTTCTGCACAAGCTGCTCCTACAACAATATCCTGAAAAGAAATACAGCCACTATAAAATGAAGAGCGCATATTATTCTCTTGGGGCTTATTGCATTCACGGGGGCATAGATGATACGATTCGCCCATCGGAAAGATAAAATGGTTTGGCAAGTAAAGGAAGTTTCAGCCAATACAACTTTGCCAACTTTTTATCAAATATTAATGTAAAAGTTGAAAACACATTACATAAATGGATTTAGTAAAGTTTTTTTTTTTTTTTTTTTGCTTCTTTTTATGTATTTTTAGTTTGAAAAAGTAAAAAAGTATATGTGTACATGATCTTCAAGTGACGCTTTAAAGTTAATGACTCTTCACAACATGCTTTTCCTCATTGATATTGAAGGAAGAATGTAAAGGATTTAACCAAACCAATATCAAGAAGAATTAAGTTGTGTTCCGACCGTAAGTTCTTGCTCCTGAAGCGACTCCTCATAGCGAAGCATCGGCCTTCCAACGACGCATGGATAGACTGATGTAGGAAAGTTCTCGCCAGCAAACCCACACTTCACATACTGCATAGCAAATGCCGCAATTAGAATTATCCAACATTGAGAAGTGCTCGATATTTACATAGCTCTACTCAACTTCAAATTTCTAAATAGTTATAGTAAGTTGAAAAAAAAAAAAACAGAAGAAAGAGAGCATTGAGACAATTAGTCGCGCAAAGATTTTTCTTAAAAATCCCCTTTGAAGATTTATAATACTATATGTCTTTATTTCATTAACATCAAAACGCCAATATATATATATATATATATATATATATATATATAGTCCGGCTACTATACTATCAATAGCACCAAATACTAGGTGCTATTAAGTAAACTGCTATTAGATTTACTCCTTTGACCGTTTCTATCCCTTAGATCATACTATTTCACCAACCACCCACTAAACTCTAAGAGACTGTTAAAAATGATCTAGACTATTTTAATTATCTGAAAATTAAATTTTATATTTTCTTGATATTTTTTTCTTATCCATCAAGTGGACACAAAAATGAACGACAGACAATAAATATCCTTTAAAAAGTGATGATAGAAGTCTCATAATCAAGATCGAGAGTATAAATTTTGTTTTAAATAGTTTAAAAATTTTTCTAACCAAAATTCAATTACTTTAGGTTTCTTTACACCATTAAACGAGCAAAAGACTTATATCTACCATTAATATTATAAATTTTGCAACCCTTCCACCATTAGGTCAATAATGTCAAAAAGATTTAAAATTTAATTTGTAGATACTTCCAGTGGTCTAAGTCATGTTCAATAGTGTCAATCGTCGATTTGGAAACTCTATCATCGAAAACAAATGGATAGCAACGGAGCCCGTTTACATTCCAGCTCAACACACTCTCTCTCTCTCTCTCTCTCTCTCTTTCTCTCTCTCTCTCTCTCTCTCTATATATATATATATAGCTCTACCTAACTTTTAACTTGCATTCCACAAAGAGTTTCCAAAATGAAAAAAAAAAGAAGAGAAAAACCTTTTGGATTTGCAAGGACTTCACATATTTGAAGATTTTTTTTTTCTTAATTCATTGCAAGTTTAGTTATTTAAGTACAGAAAACACTACAAAGATGCCAAAAAAGGGAAATGTTATCCACAACAACATGCCCTAGATAACTCGAAATTTAAAACTCGAATCTTTTTTTTTTCGAGCTCAATTTATGAACTATATGATCTTTTACACAACTTCAACAGCTTCCCTTTTATTATTATTATTGAGATACACTGAGTTCAAAAGTAAAAATCATATACAAAAAATTCCAAAAAAAATTGAATCAAAAAACCAAATCTCAAACTGAATCCACGCCATTCAGATCAATTACTTAGAGATCTAGCGCTCATAAAATGGAAAAAAAAAAAAAAGAAAAAAAAAAAAGAGAGGAAAATAAATGGAAAATTAGGTCATTTTAGCAGGAAAATCGGGCATCATTTTTGTTAATCGATTCGATTGATTAACTTCATATAGATCGGGAAACAAGAAATGGGATTAGATCCTGCAGATCCCACCGAGATCGGATTCAAAATGTAATGAGATGAAACAAAAAATATACACAAAAATAAACAAAAAAGAGGAGATTAAGGGATCTTACCCCGGTACCATTGTCGCACACCACGACCTTCCTACTATCCATCTCTCTCTCTCTCTCTCTCTCTCTCTCTCTCTCTCTCCCCCCCTCTCCCCCCCCCTTCGAAGCAACTTAGAAGACGACGAAGACGAAGACGAAGACGAAGAAGAGTTTGAGTGCGTGCGAAGCTCGCACGTGTGCGAGGGGAGTCGCTTTTCTACGGTAGATATTGGACCTCCCAAACGGGCGGGTTGGATAACCGATCCAACCCGCAGGTGGGTTATTATACTCGCGAGTCACTTGGGTATGAATAGAAATCTCACTGGGGACGGATGTATAAAATTTTATCGAATCCGAATTCAGACAGCATGAATTTATCCGATAATATACAAATATAGATTTAGATACAGATATAAAAAATAAAAATTTAATAAATTTAAATTTGGATATAAATTTTGACTGTACTCAATTTGAACCCGAGCCAATCCGAATTAATTTTATATTATATATATGAGTTAATTGCATACAACTTTTTATAAACATATCGAATATATTCGTCTTATTAGCCTATTAGTCTCATTAGTCTATTATCACAGAGCAAAAAATTAAAATTATTTTTAATTCATAAATAAATAGCCAGCACCGTTGACATGCCTAAGAGAGGGGGAGCATCAAAAATATGTCACAACTAACATTAATGTTCACTTCATTTTATCACAAAAGTGCTCTCATTTGAATAAAACATGAAACACTTTGAATTATTTCACAAATCACACAACTCAAACAAGCAAAGCAAACAAACAAACTTTCCCTGCTAAGCACTCCATGGATCCTGGAAAAGCTGAGAAATTGTTCTTCCCAAAATCCACTCCAAATCCGCCTCCGGCGGCTCCGACGGCGACGACGCGGAGATCCTCCGCCCCGCGAGATGCGAGATCGCGTCCTTCCCTTCTTTGTACCCGCATTCGGGAACGACGTAAGGGAAGTCGCTGCAGAAAAAGAAAAACAACCAACCGAGTTTTAATTTCGTTAAAGTTTACGCGGTATACGTGTCGAGCTCTTTCTTCGACGAACGAAACAAGTACGAATATTAGCTATGCAAGGAATATGAAGAAGTAAAAAAAAAAAGGATAAACGCGCGCGAAAATGCGTGAATTTTGAGCGTAGAGCGAATTCGATGCGTGTAGAACTCTTTTGCGAAAGGAAATAAAATTCAAATTCGAAAAAGGAGGGAAATACTTCCACAATTTTGAACACAAGGATGCGCACGACTCACGAATGATCTTTTTTGAGAGAGGAGAAAAGTTATGGATGGGTTCAAGCTTCAAAAACTTTTATGGTGCAGCGTTTTCTCACTTTAGTACCACGTGATTTAAACTGTATCACTTTAGTATACTGTGATCCCTTTGTTAACTTTTCCGCTAAACTGAAGTAAAATACCGGTAAACCACAGGGGGTATCTTAAGTTTTTTCTATATGCGTCAACAGAGAAGTGAACAAAAATGCTGACTGAAAGAGAAAAATAAAACCACAGGGCACTAAAGTGAGAAAGCGCTGAACCACAGGGAGGTAATTTGAAGTATTTTTAATATTTATATTCAACGAGATGGTCTAAGATTAATAATAATAAACGAATTTGAAGGTTTACGTAGCAGTGAAAGTACCTTCCCCACATGACGCGGTTCGCTCCGTAGCTCGCGATCACTTGGCCGAGAAGAGGAGCCGTGTCCTCGAATGGATACGATTCTCTCGAGAAACGGAAAATTGCGCTAAATTTTATATAGACCTATTAAAGATTCAACATTAGTACATTCTAATCACATTAATAGAGCTATATATGAGTCA
This sequence comes from Tillandsia leiboldiana, assembly GCA_029204045.2. Lineage (NCBI taxonomy): Eukaryota > Viridiplantae > Streptophyta > Magnoliopsida > Poales > Bromeliaceae > Tillandsia > Tillandsia leiboldiana. The sequence continues at coordinate 37,552,645 of CM055073.1, read as the reverse complement.
TCGCAACAGCGATCTCGCTGCAGAAGAAGCAGAAGCCTCAGAACTAGAGCTTCTGCTTTTGGGGCGCAACAGCTCATTTCGACTTCAAGCCTCAGAACTAGAGCTTCTGCTTTTGGGGCGCAACAGCTCATTTCGACTTCCCACCACGACAAAATCTACAAGCATATATTCGCCGAGATTCGTGGCTTACGAAAGCTTCTGCTTTCTGAAGTAGAGAAGCTGTTCGACCACGCGAACAAGATCGCAGAATATATTACATTCAAGGGTGCGGAAAATTGATGGTTACCTGCGGGAATCGGGATAGCAGAAGCAACGAAGAGAAGGCCTTTTGTTCATCATCATTTCTGTATATATATACTACTTAAAACTTCAATGCTGTGCAAAATCGGTTTATGCGAGCGAAATTTTGTGAGTGAAAAAGAAGCTTACGTCGGCGGCTTGCAAAAGGCCATATGATCAAGTATAACGCGAGTCGAAGGATGATTCGCGCACAACTCCTCTATCTCGTCGATATGTAAGTTAAGTCCCTGAAAAACAATCGTCGCATAAATGATCGAATTTAATCACTTTTACTAAAAGAAACTCGAAAGAGTCCACCTTTGTGCACATAAATCCCACTGGTGCGCCAAGTTCGCCGGCTTTAGCAAACATCGCCTTCCCGATTTCATTCGTCATCTGTTCCGCGAGAATAATCGTAATTGAGTTCTACGCTTGCGCGAATGTTTGATTCAATTTTCTTTCACATAATTACTTAGATATATTAAAGTTAAAATAGCAGCAAAAAAAAAAAAAAAAAAAAAAAATCGCGAACCTTTTGATCGGAGGGCCATAAATACGGGTTGAATCGAACGGCACGGTATCCATCCTAGTAAAGAGAAAGGAAAAAAAAAGAAGAGAAGGAACTATGAGTGTTAAAATGAATGAATCTCACGATGTGATGCATGAAATGAAATATAAGTTAGTTTTTCTTAAACATTATTACCTTCACAATTAGATCTTCGAGTTGCTTAATCCCGCTCCCATCTTCGGCAGGATTCGCGAGCAAGCAACCGATGAATTTGGCCGGATGCTTCTTTAGAACACTACAAACCGACCGATAGATGTGGTGAGATAATATGATTTGCGAGGTTGAAGTGCTCGTTTGGTCTGGTTTCGAGAATAGCTTCTCTATTCAAGGAAGCAGAAGCTTTTCACTCGCCGGGCATTGTTACGCCAAAAAGTGGATAAAGCAGAAGCTACAATTTGAAACTTTTGCTTCTGCTTTCGACTAAAATAAAAAAGCGATTTGTGCTTCTTCAAATAGCTCTAGTTAAAGAGCATACATACTTTCTCATAAAGGGAAAGAAAAAGACTGCAAGACGCGCACAGCTAAGTCGAGATGTTGCTGAGAATTCGACTACGAAAAATTATGTATAAAAAAACCAGCAACGAAGCCGAGTCGCAAAGGAAAAGAAAGAACAACTTTACCTAGTCACATAAGAGTGGTCGAACTTATGATTTATGGGTTGCACAATAAGAGCTCCATCCACTCCTGCTTCTGCCATTTGCTAAAGACGCGCGACAAAACAGAGTCGGATCATGATTTGGTTATTTAATATATTACATGATTAGAGGAGTCGCGCATTCGTTTATATGGGAATTTCGCAAACTGCAACTACTTTAGATATAACATTTAATCATACGAAATCGATACAAATTTATGAATGGTGGGCATGAAATTATACGCGAAGCAAGATGATAACGAAAGAGAAGTGCGACAAAGAACTTATGCGCATAGATCCTATTTTATTTCTGAGAAGTTGCTCGCCTGTCGAGCCTACTTCTGCTTCTACATTCATCCATAGCTATTGCTAGTAAAGTGTTGGTAAACGGAATAGTTTAGTGCTTCTGCTACGGACTCGAACAACATTTTGTCGAAGAGCACTATGTCGGATCGTTGGCGCTAACCATTAATCCCAAAAGCTCGAGCTGTTATAAATACGCAACCAATTCACTTAAAGCGTATAGACACAGTGCCCACGGGTCTCGACCGGACTCAACCCACCTGAACGTTAGGTCTATTGTTGGGTCTCTTGCCGTTAGGTCTATTGTGGACCGCAGCCCCACTCAACTTATTGGGCTCACCCAACTCAACTTATTAGTCTCAACTCAACTTATTAGTCTCCTGCGCCTATTGTCACGGGGCAGAAAGTCGGGCCTATTTTAACCCATACATAAATAGCCAACACACTAGACCAATTTAACCATCCATAAATAAAATTAGTAGTTTATTCAGCTTGATCCTATTTGCTTAGATATACAAAGTAAATAGTGTTGGATCGTTGGCGCAAGCTGTTAAAAATGTGTAACTAATTTACGTAAAGCGTACAGACGCAGCAGCGTCCACAGCTCTTGATTGTAAATCGGCTGACTTAACCAGTCTCACACCATTTCGAACATAAATAGGACCAACCCGACCTCCCGTCGTAGGGTAAAATGCTAGCGCCTTTAACCCAACAAATAGATCCATAAATAAAATTTGGGCTATTTCAGAAACTGAAATCAACATCTCCGCGAAGTGAGTACCTCAAGCAAGAAATCGACATCTCCGCGAAGTGAGGGCTCATTTCCTGGGAAATAAGGGTATTTCTCCACAGCCTAGAAGAACAGGAAAAAAAAATTAGCATCAAAATATGATCTTTTCAAGTACCAAAAAATCAATTTAAACATCAAAATTTAATCTGATGAGTACTCACACACCAAATTGAGCAGCAAAATCTGATCTTTTAGAGTAGCAGTTTAAATCTAATGTTTTTTAAGGTCTTAGAGACCAATTTAAGCATCAACATAGGTCTTTTTTTTTTTTCTTTTTTTTTTTGTGGAATTCCCAGAAACCAATTTAAGCATCAAAATCTGATATTTTTGAGTACCTAGAAACCAATTTAATCACCAAAATCTGATCTTCTTGAGTAGCAGTTTAAATCTGATGTTTTAAGTATCAACATTGGTCCTTTTCTTTTCTTTTCTTTTGGAATACCCAGAATCCAATTTAAGCATGAAAATCTAATCTCTTTGAGTACCCAGAGACCAATTTAAGCACCAAAATCTGATCTTTATCTTTCCAAGTACCCAGAAACCAATTTAAGCATCAAAATCAGATCTTTCAGAGTACTCAAAAACTAATTTAAGCATCCAAATCTCATCTTTTCAACTACCCAGAAACAAATTTGGGAGAGATAATAATGCATCAGATATATATATATACCTCTTGGGGAGTGGCCCATACATGGAGATGAGAGTCTATAACCTTAAAAGAAGAGGAACCCTCCTTGGCCTTAGAAGCCATTGTTATGGCAAGAGAGATCAATTTGGAAGAAGAAGAAGAGGGTTGTGGTTTGGAGAAGATGATAGAGGAGATAGAAGAGAGAGTAGCAGCAAGAGTAAATGCCATTTTATATCATTTTTATTAATAAATATAATATGTACTTTGGAATAGTACTATTTTGCTCTCTCTCTCTCTCTCCTCACCCCAAATTGCAATTTCAAACTATTTTTTTATTATTATTATTATCATTTTTTTAAGATAAAAATGCTCACACTTATAAATGACCATAGCAATTTTAATTTTAATGCCGAGTCTATTTGCAATTCAGTTTTGTTGGAAAATTCGGTACTCACCTCGGTACCAAATTCTGTGAATCCGTAATCCACTTCGATACCGTAATTCATGTCGGTACCGTCTAATGTTGAAATTTCACAGCGAAAATATCAAATCGATTTTTTATCAAAAATCTGTCCTCTTAACAAAACTAGAACCAACACAATCACAAAAAATAAAAAAATCAAAACAAAAAATATGCGGATGAAATAAGATTCATTAATCAAGAGAAGAATTACACCGATTACACCGACTACTTTTCTACAATAAAGTAGTTTTAACCCGAGACCTCCTTCTGAATCTCTCTCACACTTCTCTCATTTTCTATAAACCTAAAAGATTATGAGTGTGACTAAATTCTAACTCCTACCACCTCCATGTGTGTTGCCACTACTATATTAGTGTGGCTAAATTCTAGTCCCCACCACCTTCATATGTGTTACCATCACTATATTGAGAGAGAGAGAGAGAGAGATTGAGTTGAGCCTTTTTAATCTGGGCGTTTGATTCTGAGATACATTCCAGGGTCAATTTAAGAACCGATCTACAATCAGGGCAGTTTGATCTAGTCAAATTAAAATATAAGTTTTTAAGTTGTTTTTTATGCTGGAACTTTAAAATTGACGATCGGCTCTATTAGATTTGATATAGAATATTTGAAATATTTAGAAAATAAATTTTATAATTTTTTGATATCATATATCTAGTGATCGAAGGGGATCAAAATTGACGACTGAAATTAAAAATCTCACAAAATATGATGATATGACACTAAATTTTAAACCTCTTCGATTGCTAGATAAATAATATACAAAAATTACGAAATTTATTTTATAGATCTTTTAAATACTCTAGATCAAGTCTAACGAAATTGATCATCGATTTGAAAGTCCCAATATTAAAAATAACATGAAATTATGAAATAACATGTCAGCCTAACTTTTATATATATATATATATATATATATATATATATATATATATATATATATATATATATATATAAAGAGAGAGAGAGAGAGAGCGAGAGAGATAGTTTAGCTACTATGCTATCGATAGCACCAAGCATTTGGTGCCATCAAGTTTTCTACCCTTAGATTAATCCATTTGATCATTTCTACCGGTTAGATTTTACTAGTTTCCAACAACCCATTAAACCTAAGAAGCTCACTATCATCTCAACCACACATTTTTTAATTCAAAAATTAAAAATTTAATAGCACCAATAACTGTGTACTATTAATAAAAAAAAAAAAACCAAAATTATAATACTTAATAATTAAGCTACGAACATGTATCTATATCAGATGGGGACAAGTAAAAAAATTATTTACATACATTTTTTTTTTGTATTTTAACTAAATTATAAATATATGTCACTACTATATGATTTAATACTTTGGGTGGTCCCAAAATTTTATTAGGTAGATATATTTTTAATTTGTGTTCAATTAATTTGAGGCTAAGATTTGTGATCTTTTCTGTTGATTATACGTAAAATAGACGAAACCCATAGAAACAAATTGGTGGAATCATTAATGTCAACATAATATCATATATATATATATATATATATATATATATATATATATATATATATATATATATATATATATATATATATATATATATATATATAATTATTATTTTTAGTTTTATTATAAAAATATATTATTATTTTGGTATTGTATATAATTAGTGTAGTTATTCATGCGATGTGGTGAATAGATTCTATAAAAATAAAATTTTCACATAATATTTTTTAATAATTAATAATATAAAAAAATACTAAATATATATTATTTTAAAATTTATAATTAATTGATATAGTGTGGTGATTGTGTTTTATGACGGATAGTTGTTATATTATAGAGCTAAAAACACAATTTAATATGTTGAATAAATAAAAACTAAAATTGCAAAAAAAAATGTATAAACAATAATCTCATTTGTTGTACAAACTAAATTATTCTTATCAAATCAATTAGTAAAAATCTAATATTATCTCATCCATAATAAAAAGAAAATCTCAATATAAGTAGAAATATTTTAAAGTTTGACAAAAAAAAATAAAAAAAATTTAAAAACAAAATACATATTTAAATAAAAATAAAAAACAAATCAACTTGATTTATTTTTTTTCATCTTATAATTATTATTATTATAATTATTATATAGAGAGAGAGAGAGAGAGTTCGACTACTATGTTTTTACAAACACAAAGCAATTGGTAATTGTAAGTTTTCTACCGTTAAATCTATTTCTTTGACTAATTTTATTCCTTATATCATTCTATTTTACCGACCACTCACTTAACCCAAGGAGCTCACTTCATCCTAACGAGGCATCTTTTTATCTAAGGTTAAAAATCTACAAGCATCAATGACTTAGATATTTTTAAAAGTATAGAAACTCAATTTTATATATATATATATATATATATATATATATATATATATATATATATATATATATATATATATATATATATATATATATATATAGCAATGCTACATGTACATTCCAAAAGAATGTATATCTTATATTTTATTCATCCAATGGATAGGGTGTGAGATGTACACCCCACAAGGGATGTACAAGTAGAATTTTTTCCTTTTTTTTTTGTTAGTTATAATGAGGAGATCTACTTTGAAGGAATCGCGGCTTAAAAATATTATGGATTAATTTTATACAATTTTATATAAATATATCGAACAGCAAATATATATATTCCTATAATATTTAATTTTTTATATTTATTTTTTAAAAAATTTTAAGTTGTTTATGTATATATTTCTCTGGTTTAATTATTACTGGTAATTCATTATTTATTTTTTAACAGAATATATGTAAAATGTTAGTTTTGACCTTTTCAATATGTCCCTTCAAAAGTCCTAACGGTTAAAATAATACAAAAATATCTGAAAAAATAAAAAGATAAATTTACCTCACTCGCTAACTGACCAAGATTAAGTGTTTAATCTATGGTTAACTATATTTTTCTACCGGACATTGACGGTAGAGACATATATAAACAACTTGAATTTTTAAAAAAATAAATATGAAAAATTAAATTTTATAAGAATATTTCTTCTATTCGATATGTTTATATGAAGCTATATGAAAATATATGTTTATATGAAGCTATATGAAAATATTCGATATGTTTATACGAAGCTATATGAAATTAACCCAAATATTATTGTCAGACTAGTTTATAAAAAAAAAAAAAATTATTCAATAATTACTCTCTGCAGCAAAGTTGGAAACTTAAGTTGCATTTTATATATATAATAAGTGATCATGAATATGGAGAACATGAACATGCATGCAGGAATCAATGATGGGATTAAACTCTAGGGTTAGGAATATATCCAAAATACTCTTCTACATACCAAATCTTATAAATAAAATCTAGGGTTAGGAATATATTTGAAGAAATTTTTATAAAATAATAAAGACATTTAGGTCCACCAAAAATATATTAAATATTATTTCAATTTTTTTATGCATGGGAATATAAAAAAGTCACGCATATTTTTTCTACATATATCTAAACAGTAAAACTCTTTGAACATAATTGGCTAAAAATTTAATAATTGATACTTGAGATCTTAAGTTCGAAACCTAATTAATTCACATATCTAATCGAGTTGATCATTATTAAAAAAAAATGAACGCGATTAGTCATTTGCTGATTTAATCTCTCTCACAAATAATAATAATAATAATGTAAGTTTGATGTGTATACTCTACTTGAAAAATAGCTTAAGGTTGCTGTTTGGTTCGGATATAAGCGAAAATTGATTATTCTGGGGATAGGTATAAGTTCAGGTACAAGCAAGAATTATAGTAATTTTGTGTTTGGTTGAGTATAAAGATTGTACCGGGATAAGAAAAATTGTGTTTGGTAAGTTAAAAAAGAATAAGAATAATAGAGAGAATTAAAATTTATAAAATAAAATAAAAAAATTTAAATTTTTATAAATTTAAATATCTTATAATTTAAAAAAATTTAATTAAAAAAAAAATAATAAGGAACAGGTGTAACAGCTGTTCCACCCCACGGGTGGAACAGCTGTTTTACCCTTATACCGGAATAACCTGGTATATATGGAGGGAACAACTATTCCCCCACACTTAAATACTATTTGGATATAAAGAGGGGGATACGGGAGTTATCCCCCTCTTATACCGGTTGCCAAAAGAGGAGTTATCCCCCTCTTTTATATATATATATATATATATATATATATATATATATATATATATATATAAAAGTGTATATATATAATATCCCCCAACAAATTGAAAATGTCAAATCTTTTTTGTTGGCCACAACAAAGTGACAAACTATGGTCAAATTAGTCATACACATGGATCCCTTTATTATGTAACTTGTGTCTCAAGGACTTAAACCAGGGGCCATTAATTAACCAAGTTTCTTAAATTACTAGGTTTTTTTTTTTTTTTTTTCTTTGCATAAATGTTTATCCTTGTAAACATTATTTTTTTCCTTGAAATTGTATAAATATGATTGTAAAGTTTGAAAGTAATATGTATATTGATAATTTTCAATCATGCATGCTTGCTCTTGTTATGTTTCTGATACATGCAAAATAAAATTGACATTTATAATTAGTATCGCTATATGTGCAGTCGTTAGGGTATATAGCGACACATAATTATAATATATATATTTTAAAAATATGTCTCTATAATCTAATTTTGAATATAGATGAAATATAAATAAAACACTTATCCAAAAATATTACAAAGATGTGCTCCTATAACGCAAATATCAACTCTAACTGCAAGAGCATTAATTTGCAGTTTCACATATTTGGAGAGGGTATGTTTATACCCTTAAAAATTGACGCAGGCCTAAATCGCGTTGATGGAAAAGAAGCATAATTAAGGATGGATCAAAAAAGAAGTATACGAATAATTCAATTCTTCAGCAAAAACGAAACTATTATTTATTAACTCTAAAACCTAATTACATTAACCATATATATATTCAAATTATACTATAGTTGAAGATAGTAAATTAGAATATATCTCTAAACTTCGAGTGATTAGAAATAACCAAATAACCAAACTTAAAATAAAAAAAATATAAAGATTTTCAAAAATAAACAAAAAATATAAAAACGAAAGTCTAAACAGCTGAATTCTGATCACAAACTCAGTCAAAACGGTTTTGCTGTTGGATATGTCGATCTCAAAATGTATTTTTCGAATTGGGATTGCACGTTAAAAACAAATATTCGAGCGAAAAGATATGACTCTTTAAAAATTTCTGCGCAACAAATTTAATAAAATTTTTGGCTCAGCTTGGTTGAGTTATAATTTTTCATAAACAATAACGCTAAATTGTGCATAAAAATTTCAACAATATATACATTCCAAACAAATATTTTTCACCCTTTTTTTAACTAATTATATTACCAACTACATATACACCCACCCAGTTGATAACATAACCAAAACTGCATGTGGTCTCATATTTCACTTCATGCATTGCACATTACAGCTAAAAAGTAACAACATCAATATCTCTAAAGTACATGCACCCAAAACCTCATACTACAATAGTACTACACACACACACAGATATATATATATATATATATATATATATATATATATATATATGCATGAACTTGTAATATATTGTAGCATGGCCATGCATGTATGATAAATACTAATATCGTTCTCATGAGCAATGTTCAACTTGTAAGCTCGCAGGAGACATCTTAAATGCCCTATCCCATGAGTAGTGGAACTTAACCGAGGCCGAGCTCGAGATCCGATCGCCATTGTTGACGAGATATCCGATCCCCTCACGTCGGAACAACTTCCGATCGACGGGCATGGAGCTCGAGAACCCTTCCGACCGGAGGAACACGCTCTTCGTCGTGCAGTGGCACCAGTTCTTCACCTCGACCTCGAACACGGGATCGTATCCGACCTTCGATCCCGTGTTGGTTGTTGTGATCTCTATGCTTGAGAGATCACAAGGTTGGCTATTACTGTTTCCTATAAAAAAAACAAAAAATTATTTTGTAATATGGATGTAATATTTTACGAGAAATATATTGTTGTATGTATATAGAATAACAATATGCGATATCTAGCTGTATACATGTTGGCTTAAAGGGATAATATTCTGTCATATGATGGGAGGTCATATTAAATCGAATCATATTAATTCAAAATGATGTGAGATTAGATTGGACCGTGTCATGTTTAAAATGACGTGAGGTTGGTTGGGACGAATCACAATAGAGATCGATCTATAAATTTTGAGTAAATTAATTATATATTTCTAACAACTCGAACTTTTGAGATTAAAAATTAGCGCAAACGATCCAATAAGATATATATTCATGCATTTTATACTATAGAATAAAACTGCGGTTAAAAGTATACAATTCATGATAATATCTAAGTTGTGCATGCATGGCAATATGTTACTTTGTAAAATGGATGAGAGAGAGAGAGAGAGAGAGAGAGAGAGAGAGAGAGAGAGAGAGAGAGAGAGAGAGAGAGAGAGAGAGAGAGAGAACCATGCACTAATCTAAGAAAAGAAAATTGTTAAGAGATCGAAGTTCTCATGCTATCTATCTATATATATATATATATATATATATATATATATATATATATATATATATGATTTTTAATGGAGTGATAAGATAAATAAATAGATTAAACATGGTAAAGAGTACTAACTTTACCTTTTGGAAAGATGGAGAGGAAGAGGAGCAAGGAAGTGAGTAGCTTGAGAGGAGGTGCCATGTTGGTTAGAGAGAGAGAGAGAGAGAGAGAGAGAGAGAGAGAGAGAGAGAGAGAGAGAGAGAGAGAGAGAGAGAGAGAGAGAGAGAGAGAGAGAGGTTTCTAAAACCTCTTCTTCATAAGTGGTATTTGAGAAGGGGGGGGGGGGTTATTTATAAAGAGGTTGAATATGCTTGATTAATGATTGTGGTTAGGTTGGTATTATTAAAGTTATTCTTAGAATATTTTTGATTAAATAAACTTTTTAGTAATATGGTATCAAACTTAATCAAAGTCCACTTATAAGTTAATTTCAAGTAACAAATATATGTGCACACTACAATAAAATTGTGATATAGTGACACTTTTAAGTGTTGGTAAAAGCTAAAAAAAATATTACTGAAAAAAATACCGACACTTGTCATTAGTGTCGCTATATATACCGTCGCTAAAGTGTATAGCGACACATTACTATAATGTGTGCCAAAAATATATCCTTATATTTAAATTTTGTATATAAATGAACTATAAATGAGATACTTGTAAAAAAAATTACAAATATGTATTTCTCTAACTTAATTTTGTTGCAGTGGCATGACTTTCCATGCATACATCCATCCATCCATGGGCTTTCCTTTTCATTTATACATGAAACTATGGCTTTCCTTTTCATTTATATATGAAACTATGGCTTAATTTGTTCCCACTTTACTTTAAGTGATTAAATAACATTTTTTTAGTTACTGAGTGGGGTTCCCTTTCCTAAAATTGTGTTGTTTCTTGTGCAAGTGTAAATGGGTGGTGCTTTTTTTTTTTTTTTTTTTTTTCTTTTCTTGTATCATCCCCTTCTTCATGCTTGCTTTATAAAGGGCTTTTATTTTATGCTTTTTATCCTTGCTAGTGCTTTTACAATGCTTTTACAATAGAAAGTGATTAGACAAATTTATTAAATTTAATCATTATTTTCAAACTAAATTTTATCACAAATTAAGCATATTTACATATGTATATCACTTACTTACATTAAATTTATTAAATTCGATCCGCGTGTATTTATAAAAAAATTAAGAGTTAATTGCATACGGTTTTCTGTAAATATATCGAATAGCAAATATATATATTCCTACGAACTTTAACTTTTCATATTTATCTTTTCAAAAATCCAACGTTATTCATATATATCCCTTCGGTTTATTATTGTTACTTCACTGCTTAATTTTTAATAGATTATATGTGAAATGACAGTTTTGTCTTTTCAAAAATATCCCACCAAAAAATAATACAGAAATATCTGAAAGGGTAAAAAGATAAATTTACCTCACTAACTAACCAAGATTAAGTATTTAACCTGTGGTTAACTAGATTTTTGTAACAGATATAGACGGTAGGGATATATCTGAATAACGTTGGACTTTTGAAGAGATAAATATGAAAAGTTAAACTTTATAGGA
>CM055073.1:37445777-37535777 GCA_029204045.2 Tillandsia leiboldiana | reverse complement strand
AACGAAAATAATAATAAAGTAACCAACATTAATTGTTAACATTAAACTTAACTGCTTTTATAATTAACTGCTATTTTAATATAATAATAAATGTTACAAAAAAAAAATAGATAAAAATATTACAAATATAATTTGAACTATGATCAGTTTTGAAACCCAACTAACCAATTAATTAATACCAAATTTTAAATTTGATAAATTAATTAGTTAATTAATTGCTCTATTTTAATGAATTTTTAATAAGTTCGAATAAAATTATTTCTCTTTTGTTAATGTTTGGATAAATGGAATAAAAATAATAATAATTTTCTCGCCTTATTGATTCTTTCACTTTCGGAGAAATTTTTTTATTTTTTATTTTTTCATATCCATAATTTTTTTTTTATTTTTTTTCTGATATATATTTAAATCCAAATGAGAGTAGATAAATTAAAAATTTTAAAATGTTTAAATTTTTAAATTTAAAAGAGTATTTCTCATATATAACGACAAACAAATTCAAAAATTTAAAAATTTTAGCTTTTTTTACTTTTAAAGCAAATTCACAATATATTTAAAGTAATTTTATTATTTTATAATATAAATATATCAATACTACAAAATTACACAGCATCAAAACATGCTCTAAATTACACGGGATAAAGCTAGGATTTGAATTTTGGGGGCCTAAAATACGTAATATATTTATCTTAATTTTTTTTTATATAAATCAAGTTATAACAAAAGTTCAATTTATAAGGAACAAGATTTTTACAATTTTTTTTTTCTCTTTAGCTCCTAAATTTTATAATATTTTAAATTTTACTATACCAAAATTAGAGATTTTTATATAACTTTTAAAAAGTTAAAGAACAACCTCGCGATAATTTTGTCTCCTAACACTAAATTATATAAAATAATTATTTATGTTTATCAAAATATAATACTTTTAATATTTATATTCAATATTATTTTTTATGTCTGAATTTTAAATTTTTTGATCGGCTAAAAACGTAAACTTAATTAAATAAAAAAAAGTAAATAATATTAGGAGTTGGATGGAATTCGAGGATTTTTCTAATCTAATATTATATTAAATTATATAAAATAATTAATTATTTTAAAAAATTTAAACGGTTAGGTAAGGATACTTTCAAAAAAAAATGCTAAGTATACATTCAAAAAAAATGCTCTAAGTATACATTCTTTGCTGCCACCCATGGGGATTGGGGATGTTAATATACACACACTTCAATTCGCGGATGATATCCTTCTTTTCTTCGATGGTAGCACTCGTTCGGCGGTGATCATCAAGTGGGTACTCGACGCCTTCTCGGCGGCGTCAGGACTTAGGATTAACTTCAACAAGAGTAGGCTTATCCCGATCAACCTGGAGGACTCACAGGCCAGCAGGTTAGCGAGGATCTTCGGGTGCGCAACTGATGGGTTCCCGTTTACTTATCTCGGGCTCCCCCTTTCCCCGAAGGCTCTGCGCAAAACTGATTACTTGCCGCTCATCGAAAAGATTGACAAGCGCTTGGCCGGCTGGAAGGGTCTAATGCTGTCCCGTGCGGGTAGGCTTGTTTTACTAAAATCGGTCATCTCCAGTGTTCCTATCTTTTTCTGCTCTGTTTTCAAGATACCGGAGTGGGTGTTTAAGGCTATTGATAGGATTCGTCGGGGTTTTTTCTGGCAAGGCAAAGCTCAGTGCAGCGGTTTCCAATGTCTTGTTAAATGGGAGCATGTGTGTCGTCCCAGGGGGGTAGGGGGATTGGGAATTTGTAACTTCAGAGCTACTAATTCGGCACTCCTTATGAAGAATCTTTGGAACCTGTACAACGCGAGTTCGACACCTTGGGTGCGGCTTTTGAGGCACAAACACTATAGGCGCAGATTTCCCTGTGCGGGGGGGGCTCCTCCTGCTAGGTGCTCCCCTATCTGGAAGGACATTCTTAGCGTCTCGGCACCTTTCCACGCATCGGTCAGCTTCAGAATCGGGGATGGAAGAACCGCCTCCTTCTGGCAGGCGAGGTGGGAGGGGGAATCGTCGCTGCAGAACCGCTTCCCTGCGTTGTTTGCGGCATCGACCAATAAACACATCTCTGTTAAAGGATGGATGACCCGATTTGCCGGTCGCCGTAACTTTGGTTTCAACAACAGTGCTGAGCCTGACGCGGTGGGACAGCTAGCTCTGGCGATCAGGAATGTCGCCTTCATTGATAATCCGGATACTGTGGAATGGAGATGGACCAACAACGGTAGGTTTGTGGTGCGAAGTGCGTATAACCTCCTGGTCTTCGATGGCATCGACGACCGCAGAATCCGACATCTTTGGGACATTAAGATACCGTTGAGAAACAAAATATTCCTTTGGTTGGCTGCTCGGAATAGGATCCCCACGTCTGATCGCTTGACCAGACGGGGTTGGCAGGGTCCCTCGGTGTGCGGGCTGTGTGGCAGGGAGGAGGAGTGTCTGGAACATCTCTTTTTCAGATGTGTCTATGCCAGAGCGGTTTGGAACAGGGTCCTTCAGGAAAATTAGCAGCTCGGTAACATACTGCTTACTAGCCCGGGGGACCTAGCGACAAGATGGATTAGGACCATAAAGTCTTGCGGAGGGCGAGTTCGGCTCACCATCGATGTCGGCATTGCGGCGGGGTGCTGGGAATTATGGCTTGAGAGAAACCGGAGGATTTTTGACAACAAGTTAATCAGTGCCTGGGAATGTGGCAGCAGGGCCATATGTACAATGGCCGAGTGGAAGGTGGCATGGGGGTGATAAGGGGAGCAGGACTGTGTGAAGGGGAGTTGCGGTAGGTGGGTAGGCTCACAGGAGGATGCCATTTGAACCAGGAAGGCGCTTTAGAAAATTGTCGGAGGAGTTACCGGTTTTGTTTTTGACCACTCTGGAATTAGTGACATGAGGACCAATGGGGAATCCTGTCTGCCGGAGCTGACAGCAAGGGACCGAGCAAAGGGGGCAATGTTGAGAAAGATGAGCGAGTTAGATTGCAGCAGCAGGCTTCTCGGAGATTATCTCTTGTAGTGCATGGTTGGGGTCATGCTTGACTTTCTTGTTTTTTGTTGTTTTTGTTACATGTGGGCCAAGCGTCTGGCAGTTGCTTTAATGGGTTAGTTTAGTCAGTGTCTGGGGGGGTTTGTTAGATATCTCGTGCTTCTTTGTGGTATTTGGGGGCCAGGTTCCTGGTTTGATGTGCTGTGTACTATTACAAAATAGGGTATATCCCTGTTTAATCAAAAAAAAAAAAATAGAGTGTATATTATATACCTCACCAATTTAAGAATGGAATGAATTTCTTCCATCACTTCGAAGTAGGGGTGTCAATGAACCGAACACGAGCAAACTGAGGTCGGCTCCTATTCGGCTCGTTTAATAAACGGGCCGAACACGAGCTGGCTCGTTTAAATAATGAGCTGAAAAATTCAGATCGTGACGAGCCGAACACGAGCTGGCTCGCGAACAACAAGTTTAATTTTCATTCCTACTATTAGGTGTAAAATTAAAAAAAAAAATTTAAAATAAAATTTTAATCTAATAATTAAAATTTATAAAAAATTAATGATCTAAAATCTAAATAATATATATATATATATATATATATATATATATATATATATATATATATATATAGTAAATGCTAAGTATACATTCCTTTCGGGCTGTATATTATACACCCCCATCCATCCAATAGGTGGAGTGTATATATATATTCGAGTTGTTATCGAGCCGAACCCGAACGAGCTGACCCCAGCTCGTGTTCGGCTCGTTTATTAAACGAGTTAAAAAATTTGGCTCGTTTACTAAACGAATGATTCGATCTCGAGCTCATTTCGAAGCGAACACAAGTTGGCTCGCGAACAGCGATCTGGATTACCATCCTTACTTCGAAATGATTGGTGGCTAAGTCTCCACCCCTAAATGAATAGAATATATAATATACACTCTATTTGAAATGTATAGATAGCATATCTCTTTAATTTTTATATTTATATTTAACAAAATGTAGCCTAAGGTAAAGTTGGTTTGGTGTGGAAATTGTACAACCCATGAATGAATGGTTGGGAGATGTTTTGGTCAAAATTTTACTTTTGTACTAGTGGTATTATGTTTAACATTATTCTATTTTTGTAAGTGGGAGGGACAACATTATTTTGGCATGCACTTGTGCTTTGTTTAAATTTTGTGGCCCAAGCCAAATAATTATTTCATTTCCCCCCTTAATTTTCATGTGTACCCAAGAATGTACCTAAGTTGGATAATTAAATCTTTCGCGTCCATCGGTTCCCATACGTGTATTTATTAATATATTACGTACAGATTAATTTATAGAGGACAAATTAATGTACTAGTTTTTAATGGGCTCGTTTGGTACCGGGATAAGACAGAACTACCTATTCCAGAAATAAGTATAAAGTACGAAACTAGTGTAAAAAAGCGTTTGAGATGATTTCAGGAATAAAAGATTTTGTGTTTGGTAGATAATGAGGAATAAGAAGAATAAAGAGTATTAGTTGTTTTAAATGACTTTTTTACCCTCAAACTTTATTATGTAATAATGAGATAAGGGATGGTGCCTCGGGAGACGTGAGAGGGTATTTAAGGAAAAAACAAGAGGATGGTTGGGAAGAGTGAGAACAATAATTCCCACTTATTCTAGTTGTACTGGAACAAAATATTTCCGTAGTTCTTGATATGTTTGGGAGGATAAAAAGGATATTCCCTTATCCCCAAAATAGTTCCGTTGCCAAACGGGGCCTCGTCTAGCTACTATGTTATTGATAGCACCAAGTATTTGATGCTATCAAGTTTTTCACCGTTAGATTTACTCTTTTGATTAATCATATTATTTTTCTAACCACTCACTGTACCCCAGGGGCCTACTATCATTCTAACAACACATCTTTCATCCAAAAATTAAAAATTTAATAGCACTATGCTATTAATAGTATAATAACCTAGTTCTTAATATATATATATATATATATATATATATATATAGTAGAACTTGTGTGCTTTTAGAAGTACGGAGTCATCCGTATTCCTAAATTATTTTTAATGTTGGAACTTCCGAATTGACGATCGGCTCTATTAGACTCAATTTAGAATATTTGAAGTATCTAGAAACTAAATTTTGTGATTTTTTGATATTATTTATCTATTGATCGAAATGACTCAAAATTAACGACTGAAAATAAAAATCTCACAAAATATAATGATATGATACTAAAATTTTAGATCAAAAATATTGATTTTGTTCTATATAGTATAAAAAATTTTCTATCAAAATTTTATGTGATTTGGATATTTCTACATCGTTAAAGTTGCAAACGGTTTACCATAACCATTAAAATTATTGATTTTGAGTCACTTTGATCATTAGGCAAATTATATCGAAAATTTATAAAATTTAATTTCTAATCCATTTAAATAATCTGATCAAATTTAACAGAACCGATCGTTCATTCGAAAGTCTCAACATCAAAAATAACTCGGGAGCACGGGAGCCTCCGTGTTTTTAAAAACACACATGTTTAACACACACACACTCACTCACTCACTCTCTCTCTCTCTCTCTCTCTCTCTCTCTCTACGAAATTCAAAGATAGTAAATTTCATTTTAATTTCTGTCTAAAATAGATATACAAAACAAGCCATCAGTATAAATTGTGATCTAGAAATATATATGAAATGAGGGGTGTATCTTATAGTTGGTGATTGTCTTTTAATATAGTGTTAATTACATACAGGTCCTCAAAAACAGATCGAATAGTAAATATATTCCTACAAAATTTAATTTTTTATATTTATTCTTTAAAAAATTCACCGTTATTCATATCTATCCCTACTGTCTATCTCTGTTAGAAAAGTTTAGTTAACAAAAGGATAAATATTTAATGAGGAATGCTAGGTGTACTGTAGGATCGTTGGCGTTAACCATTAATTCCAAAAGCTCAAGCTTCTGGAAATACGCAACCAATTCACTTAAAGCGTACAGACACATCGCCCACGGATCTCGACCGGACTCAACCTATCTGGACGTTAGGTCTATTGTTGGGCTTCTTGCCGTTAGGTCTATTGTGGACCGCAGTCCCACTCAACTTATTGGGCTCACCCAACTCAACTTATTAGTCTCCTGAGTCTATTGTCACGGACAGAAAGTTGGACCTATTTTAACCCATAAATAAATAGCCAACAATCCCCCTCCCAACACCTGCACCGTGTGGGAATCGAACCCGTGCCACTGGCTCTGATACCACTTATCGGATCGTTGGCGCTAACCATTAATTCCAAAAGCTCGAGCTTCTGGAAATATGCAACCAATTCACTTAAAGCGTACAGACACAGCGCCCACGGATCTCGACCGGACTCAACCCATCTGGACGTTAGGTCTATTGTTGGGCCTCTTGCCGTTAGGTCTATTGTGGACCGCAGCCCCACTCAACTTATTGGGCTCACCCAACTCAACTTATTAGTCTCCTGAATCTATTGTCACGGGGCAGAAAATTGGACCTATTTTAACCCATAAATAAATAGCCAACATGTACACCCCCTTGGGGGTGTACATCCTACACCCCCACCCATTTAAGGGTGGGGGTGGCTTTTAGGGGTCACCTCAAGTGACCCCTCATCACACCCCCACCTTTAGATGGTGGGGGTGTGAGATGTACACCCCCTTCGGGGTGTACACTTATACATTCCCATATTTAATATTGGTTAGGTAAAAATATAAATTTTACTTTTTTATCCTTGGTATATTATAACCTAATCTAAGATGGCCCTTAGCGACGGAAGGGCAAAAAAGTTGTTTCCCCTCTATTCTGTTAAAATATAAACCGTTTCCAAACGGTAAAAAATCAGAGGGATAGCTATGAATAACTTAGAATTTTTTAAGGAATTAATGAATATGAAAAGTTGAATTTTGTAGGAATATATCCCTACGAAATTCAACTTTTTATATTTATCCCTTCAAAAATCCACCATTATTCATATCTATCTGTACTGTCTATCTCTGTTAGAAAAGTTTAGTTAACTATAGATTAAATGCTTAATCTTGGTTAGGTAAAAATATAAATTTACTTTTTTACCTTTTGTATATTATAACCTAATCTAAGATGGACTCTCAGCAACGGAAGGGCAAAAGAGCTTCTATTCTGTTAAAATATAAACAGTTTCCAAACGGTAATAAACAAGAGGAATAGATATGAATAACTTTAAATTTTTTAAGGAATGAATATGAAAAATTGAATTTTGTAGGAATATATTTACTAGGGGTGTCAACGAGTCGAACACGATTGAGCTGGGTCGACTCGTGTTCGGCTCGTTTAATAAACGAGCTGAACACGAGCTGGCTCATTTAAATATCGAGCTGAAAAATTCGGCTCGTGTTCGGCTCGTTTATTAACGAGCCGAACATGAGCTGGCTCGCGAACAATAAGTTTAATTTTCATTCATACTATTAGGTGTAAAGTTTAAAGAAAATTTAAAAATTAAAATTTTAATCTAATAATTAAAATTCACAAAAAATTAATGGCCTAAAATCTAAATAATAAAATATATATATATATATATATATATATATATATATATATATATATATATATATATATATATATATATATTCGAGCGGTTATCGAGCTGATTCCGGCTCGTGTTCGGCTCGTTTACTAAACGAGCGATTCGATCTCAAACTCATTTCGAGTCGAACACGAGCTGGCTCGCGAACAGCGAGCTGAATTGTCACCCCTAATATTTACTATTCAATCTGTTTTTAAAAAACCATATGCAATTAATTCTTTAATATAATGTGCTTTATTTTCATATGGATAATAAAATCAATCAATGAATAATAATTTAATTCATACTAGACAAGACATGCATAGAACTATCAATCTATATAAAAAAGGGAGAATTTGAAGAGAGAATAAAAAAAAAAAAAAAGAGGAAACAAACAAATTAGTAGAGTAGCATTTGCATCATTCCAATAGAGGAAATTTCTAATTTAACTTACATTGCCATTCTATATCCATTCTCCACTCTCATTTGAGGGAGCTACAACACACTCAAACCCAAAATCACACCCACACACACCCCTCAAAATTACACACACACAAAAACCACCTCCACATTCATTATAGAAAGAGGAAAAAAATACAGGTAACTTATCTGAACTATAAACTATTTTAAAACGACTATTCAGTCTTTTAAAATTTTAATTTTACTATTTATTCTTTCAATTTGTTTAATTAGAATCAGTCATATTTCATGAGATTTTTGTAGTGGCATATAAATTCATTAAATTAAGTAATTAGTTTAAATTTTGAAATCGAAACGTCGTTGACCGATTCTAATCAAATGTCTTGAAAATTTAAAAGAGTAAGTACTCGACTCAAAATAATCTATAGTTCAGATAAATACTGTAGCACAAATTACAAAGAAACACCTTGACTTCTCACTAATTAGTAATCACTACTTCAAATTATATATATATATATATATATATATATATATATATAGGTATATAGTAGTTAGATATGATCAGCAGTGCACCTTGGAGCTTATGACTGGGAAATCCTGGGGAGTCATCCAGGCATAGGTGAAGCGCACCGGGGCGGCGGCGGCGGCGTCAGCGGGGGGGAGGGCGCGGCCGCTGGCGACGACGCAGCGCTCACCGTCGTCGCCTCCGAGGGGGCGGATAGCAGCGGCGTCGACCGGCTCGACGCTGCTGAGGCCGAAGCAGCGCAGCACCACCGCTGACTGCGCGCACCCGCGGCAGCGGTTCCGCACCGCCACCGCGTACTCCGCCTTCCCCTCCACCACCCGTCCAGTCGCCCGCTGCGTCACGACAATGTCCGCCGGCCCGCACCGCGGCCGCGACGGGACAGGATGGAGGGAAAAAGATACGGAGATATAGAGAAGCAGTTGCAAAAGCCAAAAAAGAAAAACACATTTTGTGGCCATTGTTTAATTTCTTATCAACTTCTCTTTCCTCACCCTCTCTCTCTCTCTCTCTCGGACTAAGAATTTTGTGATGTGAGAGAGAGGGAGTGAGGATCATGGGTATTTATAGTGGGAGTTCATAGGAGTTTGGATTTGATATAAATAGCATAATTGTTATTATAAATTTATTATATTAAAAAAAAATTATAATTGTTATTATAAATTTATTGTATTAAATTAGCAACGATTTATAACTATATATTCTTATTTATTGCAAAAAAATTATAATTGCAACTAATAGTTATCGATTACAACTGCATTTATTATTATGAAAAAGAATAAATTTTTAATAGCAATGTTGAATTTATTTTTTAACCAATTGCTACCTACTTATTAATGAACAAGCAAATTAGATTGCTTATTGAATACACAACTTTGCACATGGAGGTAACTACCACTTTTAATTTGTAGGATATGAAAGCATATAATCACATCAAACTACACCTAGAAATAAATGTACGATTTATATTTTATTCATTCAGAAATAAAAATTTAGCCATCTAATTCATTCAGGAATGAAAAAATAATTTCGAAATGACTGATAAATTTTTTTTTATTTCTGAATAAATAGAATATATAATATATATCTTATTTGAGATGTACCAATAGTATTTTTCTAATCACATCACTTATTATTTTGCAAGGCATGCACTAAATTGATGAGTTCCCTTGGAATAATGAGAGGGTTTTAGTACATTGCATGAATATTAATGGGTCACTATAATATATATATATATATATATATATATATATATATATATATATATATATATATATATATATATATAGGAAAATGCTACTTGTACACTTCCATTCGGAGTGTACATCACACGCCCCACCTATCCAATGGATGGGGTGTGGTGAGGTGTCACTTCACAATTTGTGAAGTGACCCCCCCCACCCTTAGATGGGTGGGTATAAGATGTACACTCTCTTTGGGGATGTACATATAGCATTACTCATATATATATATACCCTAGGAGCTATGCACATTGTGGATGGAATAATGAGAGGGTTTTAGTACATTGCATGAATATTAATGGGTCTCTATAATATATATATATATATATATATATATATATATATATATATATATATATATATATATATATATATACCCTAGGAGCTATGCACATTGTGGATTGTTATTACATAGGCAGGTGGAGTCACATGGGATGTGGGGGGTGCCCCATGTTTTGGACTCATGGAGGAGCCCATTTTCTTGTGATGCATGTGAGGGGGTGTTGTGGGGATGCTCATAGGAGTGAAAGTATTTTTTTTTTTTCTTTTCTTATTATTTATTATTATTATTATTATTATTATTATTATTGTTTTTTTTCTAAATGTGGGCCATGAAATTAATAATTTAGAGGTGGACCATGGTTTTTAATGTAGTAAAAGTTCATAGGATTAATTGCACTATTGGTCTCCAACCTTTGCACCATTTTTTACTTTGGTCTCCATATTTTTTATTTTTAATTTTTTTTTCAACCTCTTGATTTTGTCACGAAAAAATATTTTTTGTACATTCGAAATTAAATGTACATCTTGCATTCCACTCATTCTGAAATAAGATAAATTTTAATGGTCAATTCGAAATGATAAGTAAAAAAATTATCACTTCTGAATAAATGGGATATATATCGTACACTCGATTTCGGATGTACAGATAGTATTGCTCTTTTGTCGTGATACCCGTCGGTAAAAAAGTGGGTTAAAATTGTCAATTTTGGTCTCTAAACTTTGCACCTTTGCACGTTTGCTCTTTAGTACGGAAAAATAAAAATTTTAAATTTTAAATTAAAAATTATAATTATAATTTGAAATTAAAAATTAAAATTCACATTTTGAATTTGAAATTTCAAATCAAAGTGCGAAATGAAATTAGAATTAGGAATTAAATTATGAATTTGAATTTAAAATTAAATACAAAATTAGAATTTGAATTCAAATTCTAATTTAAATCAAAAATCAAAATTTTAATTTAAAATTTTATTCTTAAATTCAAAAATCTTGCTTTGAATTTATAATTTAATTCAAAATATAATTTAAATTTATAATATAAAATTTTGAATTTAAATTTTAATTGTATAATTAGCTAGTAATGACAAATTCTTGGCACTGACACATGGAGTACCGGCGAGCATTTGTTGTCAATTTTGTCACCCTTCTAGAAAAATACTTATTGTGCATCTCAAAAAGATTTATATTTTATTTATTAAAAAATATAGTAAATTTTATTAGTCATTTTGAAACCGTCAGTAAAAAATATTTTATCATTGAATAGATGAGATGTACATCATACATCATTTTTGAAATGTATAAGTAACATTACTCATGTAAAATTAGTCTTTTTTGCTTAACTGAAGCATGTTGTGTTTGGATGTAAGAATAAGTTATTTAAGAATAATTTTCAAACACGATTATAAATAATAAATTTAATTTTTTATTTATTTTAAAATTTTATTATGTAAATTTTAATAAAATAGTATTATATCACCTAGGAGACTTATATATATATATATATATATATATATATATATATATATATATATATATATATATATATATATAAATATGGGCTATGGAATTAATAATGTAGAGGTGGACTATGGTTTTTAATGTAGTAAAAGTTTATATGTAATATGAAGCAAGGAGCATGTAAAATTAGCCCTTTTGTGTGGCTTAATTCAAGCTTGCTTTAATATTGGAATAAGTTATTTAAAAATAATTTATTTTATATAAAATATTTTAAATATCATCGTAAGTAAGATTTTTTTAAAAAAAATTATTTTGAACTTCAATTATAATATTTTATACTAAATAGCCGATCGCACTCCTTACAATCAAAAATGTCACTGAGTTGGATTCGGAATGAATTTTCAAAATTCTGAACCTGAATCCGACTATCAAATTCGAAATCCGAACTCGGTGGATTTTAAAAATTTATATTCAAATTCAAATCCAATCAAAAATTCGAAATCCGAATCCGAACCAAACCCAAATATTCAAACCCAAAATAATTAATTTTTTTATAATATTTCAAAATATATTACAGTGAATCCAAAATTTTAAAATATAAATTTAAATATATATATATATATATATATATATATATATATATATATATATATATATATATATATATATATATATATATATATATTATGTAAAATCAATTCAAGTTGGGAGCGAGTTCACGTTCGAATTCGAATCAGGTTTGAATCCGAAACGGGTATAGTCAAAATTCATATCTGAATTTAAATTCGTCGGATTTTTTTTTTATATATTCATATTCAAAACTATATTCGTTTAGTATCGAATAAATCTGTTTAGTTCGGATTCAGATTCGAATAAAATTTTCAATATCCGTACCCATTAATATTTCAATTTATAATTTTTAAATAAACTAAAAAATATATACAAAATAAGATATTCGTGCATTCTCTCGAGATATCAAATCTTATATTGGATAGGAATTTTAGTAGCATGGATTGAAGCAGGGACCATGGCTCAATGGTCCCCTTCCTTGTAGTGCCAAACTAGCGATTAACCCGTGCAATACACAAATATTTTAAAATTATATTTAAAATTTAAAAATTATAATTTTAAATTTTGTTTATAAAATAAAATTTGATATTTTAATTTAATATTGATTTATTAATTATTATTTTGAAAAAAAATCAGATTAAATATGAAATATTCTAATATGGTATTAATTTTTAATTCATAAACTCATTAGCATAAATATATATTTTTTAATAAAACACTATTTAGAATATGAAATTAATAAATATAATTATATAAAAAAAATTAATTTGAACTCACAAAAAAATTACATCTGTCATTATTCTTTAATTTCAAATATAAAATTTCTCTTTTATTTTTTTGGAGCTATAATTGAAAAACGATAAACGTAAATGATACAAAAAAAAAAAAAAAAAAAAAAAAAAAATGCAAGGAAAAGAAAAATTGATTAAATCCTTTCGAATAAAAAATAAAGTTAAGATAACAATGTTCTCAAATGAAAAAATAATAATGTGACAGATGGAAAACTATTAGGGTATGATACTTATATATATATATATATATATATATATATATATATATATATATATATATATATATATATATATATATATAGCGTAGGGTTACTATACTTTTATGAGTAAAATCTTTTTGTACTTATAAATTTTCAATCTTTGGATTAAGGAATATGCGTTTAGGATTATAGTAGTCCCTAAAATTTATACTATTTCTCTAACAACCTATTAAACCCTAAGGGGACCACTATAATTCTAACCGCACATTCTTTTATCCAAGGGTAAAAAAGTTATGAGTATAAAAAGATTTATACCAATAAGAGTATAGTAGCCCTACGCATAAGAGTATATATATATATATATAGAGAGAGAGAGAGAGAGAGAGAGAGAGAGAGAGAGAGGCTATTATACTATTAATAGTACAAAGTTATTGGTGCTATCAAATTTTCTACACTTAGATCAATCTTTTTGATCATTTTCACCCGTTAGATTTTACTATTTTCCTAACCAGCTATTAAATCCAAGGGACCCACTATCATCTCAACCACACATCTTTTAATTCAAGGATTAAAAACTTAATAGCATCAATGACTTGATACTATTAATAGTATTCCAGCCTAACTATATATATATATATATATATATATATATATATATAGAGAGAGAGAGAGAGAGAGAGAGAGAGAGTAAAACTTATATGTTTTTAAAAGCACAAGTATATTCATACTTATAAATTTTTTATCATTTGATTTGTATTGGAATTTGTGTTTGTACTTTTTCTTTCTCTTTTTTTAGTTGAGTTTACAAAAATACAAATCCTAATACAAATCTAATGGTAAAATATTTATAAGTATAAATTGATTTGTACTTTTAAAAGTATAAATTAGGTTTAAAAATTTTGTATCGATGATTTGAACCTAACAAATTATTATTGCTAGTGAATTGAATCATTACAAATTATTTGTTTTATTATTTTATTGTTAATATTATCTGACGTTCTTATCGTAAGTGACAAAAGATTTGAAACAATTTTAATAAAAAACTCTTCAACAACACCTTAATGAGAAAACATGACATGTTGTTATTTATCAATTTTCCCTCTATCCAAAACTTTTCCCGCTAAGATTATTATTATTTTTTTAATTTTAGTATTGAAAAAATACTCAACACACTTTTAGATTGGAACATACTTAACACGCGGCGCGGATCAAGAGCTCCCATCAAGGCATTGTTGGGGAGCTCCGACTTAAGTTTTATCTAAAAGGCTTGATGATTGGTATTCGAAATTTTAAATTTCAAAAAAAAAAAAAAAAAAAAAGCTCAAACTTTTCTAGTAGTAAGTCCAATGGGCGAGATTTGCCGGGATGGCGGCACGATTGGTTCAAGAATTGTAGGTAGGATCGTTACATTTAAAATCAGAACTAATTCGTTAACCGGAAATGTGAGGCAATTTCGCATCACCTAATAATCTTGAGTTAAGAATATGAGATCTAACGAGAGAAAATCAAGATGTATATCAAAAGACTTTGTCATGCCCGAATAGTCTCACATCGTATAAGATTGAATTTTTTCATATATGAAAATATGAAGACCAAAGGCTCTAATAATAATAATAATAATATCAGATAGGCTTAATAAAAACCAAACTCTAATATAGCTAATGGTTTAACAGTACTAAGGTTATCTAACTTTATTATTAATGTAGTTTTAAAATTTGGATCTTAAACCCGTACCCAAATCCGTGACGGGTTGAAATCTTCTACTTCATACCTAATCCGCAACCCTATTAAAGGATTTAATGATCCAGATCCGAAATTAATGGGCTCAAGATATGGACCCAAGACCCAATATGTACAAACTCGTTCAAATATATAATAAATAATATAGTGGGTGTTCGGCCGCACGGTCCCGCCCGCATTAGCATAGCGCGGCCTCGAATTTATGGCCTTTGGTCGGAACTTTCTCAAAAAGCGGTGCGGTGCAGCCCGCTTATCTGAACTATGAATCAATATGAATTTACTATCTAATCTTTCAAAATTTTAATTTTATTATCTAATTTTTTAATTTATTTGATTTGAATCAGTCAACAGATTTTGTTTTCAAAATTTAAGCTAATTACTTACAGCTGCGAGAATTGCCGAAAGTATACTAACTAAACCTGTAAAGATAAATTAAGGGCTAAATTACAGAAAACCTCATGTAATATTCCGTTTTTTCACTTTACCCTCCTGTCTTTTAAAAGTCTATATTTTGCCCCCTCGTAATTATCGAATTGTCTTTAGGGGGCAACGGCGTTAACGGATGAGGTAAATTGACGAAAATGCTCTTACCTTATATTGGAGAGGGAATGGATTTTAGCTTATTTCCTGTCATTCTTGAAGGGTATTTTGGGTATATCTAATAATATTTTTTAAAAAATTGACGGTTCACTCACGGAATGATGACGGCGGGGGTAAATACATATTTCGGTAATTACGAGGAGGCAAAATATAGGATTTTAAAAGACAGGGGGGCAAAATAAAAAAACGGAATATTACAGGAAAATTTTCTGTAATTTAGCCTAAATTAAGCATTCAAATTTTGAATAATTTATTTTTGTGAAGGTACATTGTAGTAGGGCCCAACCCATTTCAAAACATCGGAAATCGGGCGCCCGTCGGGCGACACCGGGCCCGACCCATTAGCAACCTTTTTAATCAACCTTGCAATGCTTAAAAACAATTATTGCTCCAAGGAGTTCTAGGAAGGAAAAAAATGATCTAAAATATGGAGAAATATTCAAATTAGAGTAGATTTTGAGTGCAAAAAAAAAAAAAAACAAAGATTTAAGGATAATCATTTTGAACTTGTGCCAACATATTCCCTTTGCTAGTTTTATCTTTTTTATCTTAAAAACAAAAAAAAAAAAAAAAAAAATCCATCCCTAACTTTTCAAAGGGTAGTGATATGAAATTAGGGTTTTTTTTTAAAAAATTTAATTACCTTACTTAAGGGTATAATCTAGGGTATATTGCAAATCAAATTATATACACCATTTGTGTGCTCAATGTGTTTCATTTGTTCTTAGTTGTTTTTGGCTTTGTAGTTGGATTTGGTGAGCTACTATTGACCATTTTGTCAAAATCCTTCAACTAA
Source organism: Tillandsia leiboldiana (assembly GCA_029204045.2). NCBI lineage: Eukaryota > Viridiplantae > Streptophyta > Magnoliopsida > Poales > Bromeliaceae > Tillandsia > Tillandsia leiboldiana. Next base: position 37,519,601 of record CM055073.1, on the reverse strand, counting down.
TTAATGTAGCTTTTAAACTTTTGATTTATTGGATTCCCTATGCAATAAAAAAATGGTGAATTTATTTATTTATTTATTTATTTTTTTGGGAGGTTGGTAAAGTGAGTATTAACTCATTGACTTAGTTGACCTTGTTCTTTGAAATGTGAACATTCTCTATCATCCATTGTACCCAACCTTTTTTTTGTGTGTGGGGTGGTTCATCTGAAGTGTATAGTATTGTCAAAATTATCGGCGCTAATTATTAGTTTTAAAAATTTGGGTAATTAAAAATTTATAATTAATTTACTTAAAGTATACAGATACAATATTTATGGATCTCGATTGTAACTTAGTCCAATCAACCTCACGCCACATAAATATACGCAACCAATTTACTTAAAGCGTATACATACAACGCTTATGGATCTCGATTGTAACCTGATCCAATCAGCCTCATGTTATAGAGCAAAATGCTAATCTTCTTAAACCAATTCACTAATTATTAATCCCAAAAACTCGGATTGTTACAAATACACTATCAATTCACTTAAAACATTCAAGATACAATACCCACGGATTTTGATTGTGACTCGGTCACACCAGCCTCGCGTCACTTCGAATATGACTCGGTCTAATCCAACCTCCTACCATTTCGATCGTGATTCGACTTAATCTAATATCTCGCCACAGGGCAAGATGCTGGTCTCTTTAACCGAATAAATGTTGTTTAATAAAATACTAGTTTATTAGTATTATTAGAAAAAATACTGTACTGAAATACCGATAATTATTTTTTACAACACAATCAAAAATATTAAACAGCTCTCAGTTGTGTTTACTAGCATTTATATGTTAATACCAAGTTTTAAGTATCCATCGGCACGGGCCGTATCTACCATGCCGTACTGTGCCAACAAGATACCGGCACGATACAGCTCCCGTGCCGATGACACAGTTCAAAATCCTTTTTTCTTAAAATTATTAAGTAATTTTCTTAATAAAATTCAAAATATTTGATAAAGATATATAATAAGTAATTAAAAAATTTTGTTGCTAAAGAAATTAAATATTTCATATCATTATGTGTCGGCACATATGTATTTTTTGTGACCGGTACTTATCGGCATGGCTCGACACGCACCGTGCCGTACCGTGCCGGTAAATTTTTGGCACGATCCATGCCACGACACTTAAATCCTTAGTTTATACACACTAGTTATATATTAAATTATTATTACTTCTTTTGTTAAATATAATGCAGTGACTTAGTTGACCTTGTTCTTTGAGATGTGAACATTCCCTTAGCAATGCATTGTACCCAACCTTAATTTTCCCTTTTGGGGTTTCCTTTTTAGTTTGTGTTGGTTTGTCTCTTTGAGACACTTTATTGTAGTGGTCATTGCTTCGTTAATAAGTGTATAGTTCTGTCTTCGTTAATAAGTGTATAGTTCTGTCGTTGACACTAATTATTAATTTTAAAATTTTAAATTATTAAAATACGTAATTAATTTATTTAAAATATACAGATACAATGTTTATAAATTTGGATTGTAATTTGGCTCAACCAGCTTCATGCCACAGAAAAATACGCAATCAATTTATTTAAAGTGTACAGATACAATACCTACGTATCTCGATTGTAACTCGACCCAACCAGCCTCACGTCGTAGAGTAGAATGTTAGTCTCCTTAAGCTAATTCACTAATCATTAATCCCGAAAATTCGAGCAGTTAGAAATACACTATCAATTCATTTAAAACATACGGATATAGTATTCACGGATCTTGACTGTGACTCTGCCTCATCAACCTCACGTCACTTCAAACATAACTTGGCTTAACACAATCTCATGCCATTTTGAACGTGAATGGATCTAATCGGATCTCTCGCCACAGAATTGGATGCCGATTTCTTTAAACGAACAAATATTATTTAATAAAATACTATTTTATTAGTGTTATTAAAAGAAATATTATACTATTTTAAGTATTAAACAGAAGCTAGACACTCAAAATTCAGAAATATAAATTTCTAGCTACAAAATAAGCAAAAGCAAAAGCAAAAGCAAAAGTAGATTAAAAGGGCTATTAATTAGAATCCTTGTTTTACTAGCATTTATATGTTTATACACACTAGTTATATATTAATTTATTATTACTTGTTTTTGTTATAATTTGGTTTAGATTTGTATTTATCTAAATTGAAGTTAAACCCTAATCTAATTAGGATAATATGAGATTTAGATTGTTGGGTATAACTAGAATTTAATTGGGAGTTTAATTAGACTACAAATCCTAATTAGATTCTAGTTTGGAGGCATATATTATATATAGCATACCCGGCCACTTTAATGACGCCGCAACTTTTAATTAGCCGAAGCGCTAATTAATTTAGGTCAATCAAGGAAGATACGTGTTGTTGGTGTTGGTACATACGGCCATATTAATGAAGCCGGGATTTTAATTAGAGGCTATGCTCTAATTAATTCAGCAACCCAAGAGGAGAGAGGCCGTATTGGAGGAGCCATATGTTGCTAATGAAGCCGGCAATTAATTAAGAAATTGAAGCTCTAAGGTGAGGGCGTCCATACGATTGGATTCTTAGGAATCGTTAGGGTGGATGCAAATTTTGATATTTCGGATCTATTTGGAGTTTCGGTTTTCTTGAGAGATATAATCTTTGTATTCTTCTTTTGGCTTTAATAAAAGTCTTTGCTCCGTCTTCGCCCGTGGATGTAGGCCGGTGGCCGAACCACGTAAAACTTGGTGTGGTCTTTCTTTTCTTTTCTTACATTATTTTTATTCTTGGATCTATTTTTCGCCGTTTCGATTTAACAAACTGGTATCAGAGCTTTCTATTCCCTTGAGGATTAAGAATTATGACGACGAAGTTTGAGATCCAGAAATTTGACAGGACCAACAGTTTTGCATTATGGCAAGTCAAGATGCGTGCTATACTAACGCAGCAAGGATTGCAAAAGGCACTGTTGGGAAAAGAAAAGATGTCCGATTCATTAACGGCGGAGCAGAAGGAGGAGATTGATGACAAAGCTCTTACGGCAATACAATTATGTTTATCCGATGAGGTATTGCGAGAGGTCTTGGATGAAAAGACCACTGCAGGGCTTTGGCTTAAATTTGAATCTCTCTACATGACGAAGTCTCTCACCAACAAGTTATATTTGAAGCAACGTCTCTTCATGTTGCGCATGGCGGAAGGTACCTCTATTAAATCACATTTAGATGAATTTAATTCTATTATTATGGATCTCCGCTCGATAGATGTCAAAATCGAGGAGGATGATCAAGCCCTTTTATTATTATGTTCTTTACCGCCCTCTTATAAGAATTTTCGTGAGACTTTCTTATTTGGTCGGGATACTCTATGTCTCGATGATGTCAAATCCTCTCTACTATCAAAAGAAAGGATTGATATGCAGATAAGTAATGAGACAGGTGGAGTTTCAGGAGAAGGTTTAGTTGCTAGAGGGAGGTCTCGGGAAAGGGGTTCCGGTAATAGAGGTACATCGAGATCAAAGTCAAAACACAGGAATCTGATTTGCGGCTATTGCAAGAAGAAGGGTCACATAAAAGCTGATTGTTTCAAGTTGAAAAATAAAGAGCAGCGGAAGAATAACGGTGATAAGAATCAAGATCAGAAAAACACCAATGCTAAACCAGAAGCAAGTGTTGCAGCAGGAGAATCAGATGGCGGCGATATTGTCTTCACAGTTACGGATAAGACACGCAGGCAGGATGAGTGGCTTATGGACTCCGCATGTTCCTTCCATATTTGTTCACATAGAGATTGGTTCTCGACGTACAAGCCTATTGATGGTGGAGATGTATTGATGGGAAATCACTCTAAGTGTACAGTTATTGGTATTGGCACTGTTCAGGTACGGATGTACGATGGAGTAGTGAGGACTATATCTGAGGTTCGGCATGTTCCGGATATGAGAAAAAATCTGATTTCATTAGGTACACTTGATACTAAAGGTTTTAAGTATTCTTCGGCTGATGGATTAATGAGGTCGCTAAAGGGAATCTTGTAGTGATGAAGGCCAAGTTGACCGACATGTTATATGTTCTACATGGTTCCACCGTGACAGGTTCAGCAACGGTGATTTCTTCCTCTATGTCAGATTCAGATAGCACCAAATTATGGCATATGCGACTGGGCCATATGAGCGAGTATGGTATGATAAAGTTAAACGAGAGAGGTTTACTTGGTAATCAGAGTTTAGAAAAGTTAGATTTCTGCGAGCATTGTGTTCTTGGCAAACAAAAGAGAGTCAGCTTTAAGGCCGCAGTTCATCGAACAAAAGGTACTCTAGATTATATTCATTCTGATCTTTGGGGACCATCTCGTACTCCTACTCATGGTGGTGCTAAATATATGTTGACTTTTATTGATGACTATTCTCGTAAGGTGTGGGTATTCTTTCTGAAAAGTAAGGACGATGTGTTCAGTTATTTTAAGCAGTGGAAGGTTATGATCGAGAAGCAAACTGAAAAGAAAATCAAAAGATTAAGGACTGATAATGGTTTGGAATTCTGTTCATCAGAGTTTGAAAAATTCTGCAAGAATGAAGGGATCGTTCGACACAAGACCGTTAGGCATACTCCACAGCAGAATGGGGTGGCCGAACGGATGAATAGAACTCTTTTAGAGAGAGCACGTTGCATGCTCTCTAATGCTGGCTTAGCGAAGAGTTTCTGGGCAGAGGCGATCTCTACGGCATGCTATCTGGTAAATCGTTCTCCACATTCGGCACTTGATTGCAAAACTCCGGAGGAGGTATGGTCTGGTAGCCCTTCTGATTATTCTAATTTGCACATATTTGGTTGTCCTGCTTATTTTCATGTAAATGAAGGCAAGTTAGAACCTAGGGCTAAAAAGTGCATCTTTATTGGTTATGCGACGGGGGTTAAGGGATATAGATTGTGGTGTCCTGAATCGTCTAAATTAATTATTAGTAGGGATGTCACGTTTGATGAGTCTATTATGCTATATCCTAACCGAAATTCTTCTGATGAGACCCCGAGTGCTAGCAAGCAGGTGGAGGTAGAGACCGATGGTATAGTTCAGTCACAGAATTCTTCTCAGTCAAAGGAAGTTCAGTTGCCAGACACCTCAGTTACTGAAACCACACAAGTTGAGAGGCAGAGCATTGCTACAAGTAGAGCAAGGAGACAGATAAAACCACCGCAGAGATATGGTTGCCTATGCTCTTTCAGTGGCACAAGATACAGAAGAAGAATGAGAACCTTCCACATATAATCAAGCTATTTCTAGTGCCAGTTCTGCAGAGTGGTTGGTAGCAATGAATGAAGAGATGGAGTCTCTTCATAAGAATCGCACATGGGAGTTAGTAAAACCGCCTACAGGCAAGAAAATTGTTGGCTGCAAGTGGGTCTTCAAGAAAAAGGAAGGAATCCCTGGCGTGGAAGATACAAGGTATAAAGCTCGTTTAGTTGCTAAGGGCTACCGTCAGGTAGAAGGTGTTGATTTTAATGATATTTTCTCACCCGTCGTGAAGCATACTTCTATTCGTGTTCTTCTATCATTAGTAGCCATGCATGATTTGTATCTTGAGCAGCTTGATGTTAAGACAACTTTTCTACATGGAGAACTTGAGGAGCAAATTTATATGAAGCAGCCAGAGGGATTCATTATTGAAGGGAAGGAGGACCATGTTTGCCTGTTAAGAAAATCGCTTTATGGCTTGAAGCAGTCTCCTCGACAATGGTACAAGCGGTTTGACTCCTTTATGACAGGTCACGGATATTCAAGAAGCAAGCGTGACAGTTGCGTATATTTTAGGAAGCTTGATCAGGGATCTTTCATATATTTGTTGCTCTATGTCGATGATATGTTGATTGCTTCCGACGACATAGTTGAAATTAATAAGTTGAAGGCTTCATTAAAGGGTGAGTTTGAGATGAAAGATCTGGGTGCTGCTAAGAAAATTCTTGGTATGGAAATTAAGAGAGACAAGAATTCAGGACTTCTGCATTTATCACAAGAAAAATATATAGAGAAAATTCTAAAGCGTTTCGGTATAGCAGACGCAAAACCGGTGAGCACTCCTTTTGCGGCGCATTTCAAACTTTCGGCCGAGTTATCACCACAGTCCGATGATGATAGGGAGTACATGTCACATGTTCCATATTCTAGCGCTGTTGGGAGCATCATGTACGCCATGGTTTGCACACGACCGGACATCTCTTACGCAGTGAGCATGGTTAGCAGATATATGACCAATCCTGGTAAGGCTCATTGGCAAGCTGTTAAGTGGATTCTGAGATACTTACGAGGTACCACTAGCACTTGTTTGGAGTTTGGGAGGTGTAAGGATGGTGTAGTTGGATATGTTGATTCGGATTTCGCAGGTGATTTGGATAGGAGGAGATCACTTTCAGGTTATATTTTCTCTATTGGAGGATGTGCAGTTAGTTGGAAAGCTTCATTACAACCCATTGTCGCCTTGTCCACGACCGAGGCGGAATATATTGCTATGACAGAGGGTGTGAAGGAAGCTATGTGGTTAAGAGGCTTATATGGAGAGCTTACTTCTTGTTGGGAGCCGACGATTGTTTATTCAGATAGTCAGAGTGCTATTCATTTGTCTAAAGATCAAATGTTTCATGATAGGACGAAGCACATCGATGTAAAGTTTTACTTTGTTCGGGATGTGATCGGAAAGCGCACAGTGACTGTTAAGAAAATTGGTACCGAGGACAATCCGACGGACATGCTTACTAAGTCTCTTACAATTGCCAAGTTCAAACATTGTTTGGACTTGGTGGCAGTTAGCAGCATTTGAGGCCCTATGGGGCGTTTGGAGAAGACGGAGCACGGAGCATTCAGGAGCATTAAGGTGAAATTCAAGTTAAGGTGGAGTTTTGTGACAACCTCAACACAGCGGCTAAAGACTACAAATCAAACCAAGGTGGAGATTGTTATAATTTGGTTTAGATTTGTATTTATCTAAATTGAAGTTAAATCCTAATCTAATTAGGATAATATGAGATTTAGATTGTTGGGTATAACTAGAATTTAATTGGGAGTTTAATTAGACTACAAATCCTAATTAGATTCTAGTTTGGAGGCATATATTATATATAGCATACCCGGCCACTTTAATGACGCCGCAACTTTTAATTAGCCGAAGCGCTAATTAATTTAGGTCAATCAAGGAAGATACGTGTTGTTGGTGTTGGTACATACGGCCATATTAATGAAGCCGGGATTTTAATTAGAGGCTATGCTCTAATTAATTCAGCAACCCAAGAGGAGAGATGCCGTATTGGAGGAGTCATATGTTGCTAATGAAGTCGGCAATTAATTAAGAAATTGAAGCTCTAAGGTGAGGGCGTCCATACGATTGGATTCTTAGGAATCGTTAGGGTGGATGCAAATTTTGATATTTCGGATCTATTTGGAGTTTCGGTTTTTTTGAGAGATATAATCTTTGTATTCCTTTTTTGGCTTTAATAAAAGTCTTTGCTCCGTCTTCGCCCGTGGATGTAGGCCGGTGGCCGAACCACGTAAAACTTGGTGTGGTCTTTTTTTTCTTTTCTTACATTATTTTTATTCTTGGATCTATTTTTCGCCGTTTCGATTTAACAGTTTTTTTTTTTTTTTTTTTTTGTTAAAAATAATAAAATTTATTGTGCTTGTTACTTTGTTAAAGGTAACACTGTGCACCTTGTTGGTGGCTTTTACTTTTCTAACCCCAACTTTTAAATTTATTTTTTTTAAAAAAAAATAAAGAGGTAATTAGTTGAGAAGTTAAATCAACGTGAGAAATAATAAATTAAAACCTACTTCTTGATATAAGACCATTTCCACATTGACTCGTTGACCGTTGACTCCATGACTTATACTTCTTCTCAAGTAAGGAAATTGCGTTCAAACTTTATTCTTCTTTTTATATTATTTTATTTATAATTAATTGAAGGGATACTTGCATAGATACCCTCCTAAACTATAAAATTTAGGTAAAAAGCCCATCGACTCCCTAAACTTTATCAAAAATTTAAGAGAAAGTTACACTTTTGGTCCCAAAAAATAATTTAATTTTATTGATTAAATATTAATAAATTATTGATGTAAAAATGAATATATTTGAAGTATTCAATAAATTATAAAAGGTATATTGCAAAATTAAAAGTTCAGGGACATATTTGCCGAATAACCAATGTTTAAGGGGTGTTTGCACATTTTCCACTTAATTTAATTTAATGGTGGTCGTTTTGGCATGAATTGGTCAATTTAAGTTTCTTCCTTGCATTTGGATTCATTTGGGGCCAACCTATTTTCAAAAATGTACCCTAAAAACTTATTTTATTTAATTTAGTATTTTTTTTTTCTTGTTAAAAAATTCTCTCCACATCCTTCCGCAAAAACGAATAGAAATAATCACAAAAGCACGTGTTTCAAATTAAAACTTTTATTTTTGGTAAATAATATAAAATTTTTACTGTAATGGTAGTTTGGAAACTTTGTATTTTCAAATATATAGCAAGCTAAGTAATTTTTTAATGCACAACTCAAAAATAAGTTTACGGGACTGAGTATGTATATATTACTGTCGACAAGCCAAACACGAGCGAGTTGGGATTGACTCGTGTTTATACATTTACTAAACAAGTCAAACACGAGCTAGCTCATTAGATCAGCTTTTTTTATTAAACGAGTGATTGATTTCGAACTCATTTCGAGCCGAATATAAGCCGACTATGGTTTCATTGGATTAGATTGAGTTTGGGTTTTTGTTATAGTTATACTTTTCTGTTTTTATGAAAACATATCAACTCTAAATTATGAAACTTGGATCATTGTTACACAATAAACTCTTTATTTTACGTAGGATTAATTTTATACAGCTTTATAAATATATCGAATAACAAATTATTTTTCATATTTATTTTTTTGAAAATTCTAAATTATTTATATATATTCATCTGGTTTATTACTGTTGGTTCACTGTTTATTTGTTAACAGAATATATATGAAATGTCAGATTTGTCTTTTCAAACATGTTTCTCTAAAAATTTTAACCGTTAAAATAATACAAAAATATTTAAAAGTATAAAAAGATAAATTTACTTCTTTAACTAATCAAAATTAAGTATTTAATTTATAATTAACTATATTTTTCTAAAAAATATTTTTTAAAAAATATATTTAAAATTAAGTTTTATGAATATATTTACTATGGAAAATGCTATGTGTACACCCCCTAAGGGGTGTACATCTCACACCCCCACCCATCTAGGGTAGGGGTGTGATGAGGGGTCACATGATGTGACCCCTAAAATACACCCCCACCCTAGATGGGTGGGGGTGTATGATGTACACCCCTTAGGAGGGTGTACATGTAGCATGGCTCATTTACTATATATGAGTTAGTATGAAATTAACCTGAGAGAGAGAGAGAGAGAGAGAGAGAGAGAGAGAGATATGTGAACACAAACTAACAAAGTACACCCCCTCACTTTTTGAGAAATACATGTTATATACAAAGTATGCATGAAAGAAGAAGGAAAGAATCCTAAATTTGACCTTTTGAAAAAGAAAAAAGGAAAAAAAGTTGAATTGAAATGGTAAAAGTTTCACCATGCAATTGCTACATTGAACTTTCATACCAACCACAATCCCAGGTTATGGACTTCAAGAGAGAGAATGAGAGAGAGATATAGAGAGAGAATGTTTGATTTTTATTTTATTTTATAAACAACAAATATATTTGATGATTTTTAAGATTTTAGTGATTATCTCTCCCAGTTATTACTCAATTAAGCTAACTCAATAACTACATATAAAAACTAACACTGTATTTTATATCTAATAAGAAAATATGAATATTTACACAAATATATACAAGTTTTAATCTAAGATTCTATTCAAGTAGAGAGAGGCTACAAATTATCAAAATATTCACAGAAGCTAAACTACTGCTCATCATCATCATCATCTGTTAGATTTCGAATGCGAAATTTTACGTCGGATTGGATCGAGTTCACGTATACGACGACCGGATCGATCGAAAGCTCTCGAACCGATTCCCCTTGAAGAAATTCGCCAAAAGAAAAGCGGTAAAACTGAGTGTAGCAGGAGATTTGCTGCTGCTGCTGCTGTCGACGCTGCTGCTGCTGCTAAAAGGGTTGTGTTTGATCCTCAGGATCTTGTGGCCCACTCTCTCGCGTATCGACTCGATCGTCTTGGTGTCGACAGGGTTCCCGGCATTCTCGGTGAGGTAGAACGTGTCGAGCACTTTCACGCCAAGCGTCGATATGTTGGCTCTTCGAATCGTCAAGCCGCTCTCGCGGAACACCCTCGTGATTTCCGATAGTAGCCCGACCCGGTCCTCGGTCCTCACCTCCAATTCCAATCCCTACGAACACAAAACAAAGGATCAATTCACAATTCTCGACGAATGATCGATTCTAGGGCATGGCATTTCCTTTCGGCTTTACCTCCGAAGTCCTTCGCTCGATGGCCGCCTCGAGGCATTGGATCAGGCGTTGCCTCTCGGCCTCCGATCGTACCGGTAGCCCGTCGACATGTCGGATATAGTATTCCTGCAACCAAATTCGAAACTTAGTTGCGAAATAAGGTTTTAGAGAAATGTAACGGAGATTTTTATACCTGGTACGCTTCTTCCGGTTCTTTGTCGACCGTGCCGTGATACACCACATAGTCCATGTCGGTGAGCGTGCAAACCGTGTCGAAGAGAAGCTTGGGTCGATCCTTCGATCGGATGATCACCACCGTGTAGTCCTTCTCAGGGCAATCCATCACCGCAACATTCGTCCTCGAGCTCGAGCTCGACCCCTCGCTCTCGAACCTCTTTCTCGCATAGTCCCTATCGTCGAACATCATTTGGTGGAGCCTCCGCTCCTTGTGCGTCCCCCCGACCGCGACCACGGTTTTCGCAACATCCGAGTCGCAATCGCCGCTCCCCTTGAGGATGTTGCATAGGCTATTCTTGATCACGGCCACCCGCGCCTGGTCCTCGACCGCTAGACCAGTTGAATCGTCAGTGACGTGCACGACGGCCGCCACGCGCTTCTTGTGGGTCCAAACCTCGGCGTTCCTGACGCTACAACTGAGGTTATTGAGCACTGCGCATATCTCCGAGAGGAGACCGGGCCGATCGGGGCCGACGAGCTCAATCGACGTACAATCCTTCGAGTCGGAGGGGACAATGCCGACCGAGTTACCGAATTTCGGGACGACACATTCGTCCAATTCGAGCGTCTACATTATTCGAGCTCAAAAATTATTTAGCAACCAAATTTTATTTCATCTTATTAATCATTAAACTCGGAAATAAATATGATAAATCATAATTTTCACATGTCTTTTCAACATTTTGTGGTACCATCTATTAATGGAAATTTCCTACTAAGATCCTAAGTTCAGATCCAACCAAATAAATAATTAAAGAAATATATCTAAAAATGGTACTAAAATAAAAAGGATTAAAGCATACGGTTTGAATGTATGAAATGATCTTCTTATCCAGAACTTTGTTTCCGTCGCAATCCGTCACATTGAACACTAAAACAATTAAAACAAAAAGCAAAATACTATTATTATTATTATTATTATTATTATTATTTTATATCAAATTTATCGAGTTTTTCGAAACCTTACCATCCATGAACCAACTCCCATCAGAAGAAATGTAACCTTTGGTGATTACAAGATTCAGATCAGCAATTACTTGCACAACCTCAAGGAGAGTCCCATGCTTATTTACACTATCAACCTATATATATATATATATATATATCAAAAAAAAAAAAATTTAATTAATAATAAATTAATAATAAATTTAAATTTTTGCAACAAATGCATGGGAGAATTTAAATGTTGCTAAAAAAATTTAGAAAAAATGATAAATAATGTTGAATTTACCCGAATTACCGTCGCGGTGTCACAAGCATCATTATCTATCACAACCCTAATGCAAAAATAAAAAATGAAAAAAAAATAAGGTTAGTGAATTAAGAATGATTAAGTGTGTGATTAAGAATGATGTAAAATCCAAAGTTTAATTTAAGAACATGGATATTAAAATGAAAATAATAATAATAAAAAAGTGAAATAAAAAGAAAAAACCAAAATTTAGTTATAAACAAGTTCAAATAATTCTCTCTCTTAAAACAAAGAAAACAAAAATGAAAAAGCTAAAAAAAAAAAAACAAATCAAACACCAAAAAATTTCAAATCAAAGTAGAAAAATAAAATACCCAAAGAAAAAGATAAAAAACTAAAAATTGAAACTAGTAAAAATCGAAATCAAAGCACAAAAAAATAGACCTTAAAAAAACACAAATAAAATAACAATCCAAAAATCCAAGTAACACTAAAATTAAAATAACTAAAACCAAAATAAAACTAAAAAAATACCCCAAAAAAAAACACAAAAAAGATAACAATCCAAAAATCCAACTAACACCAAAATTAAAACAACAAATTAAAAAACACCCAAAACAAACTACAAAAAATTCACCCAAAAAACCCAAAAAAGATTAAGAATCTAAAAATATTACTAACACTGAAATTAAAACAACAACAAAAAAGAAACCCAAATCAAACTACAAAAAAATACAACCAAAAATACCCAAAAAAAGATAACAATACAAAAATCCAACTAAAACTAAAATTAAAACAAAAAAAATCCAAATCAAATTACAAAAAAATAACCCCCCCCCAACTAATACTAAAATTAAAACACCAAAAAAAAAGAAAAAACCAAATCAAAACACCAAAAAATTCAAAAAAAAACTATAAATTTAAATCCGACCAACACCAAAATTAAAACAACAAAAAACCAATATCAAGATACAAAATAGTACGCCAAAAAAACAAAAACAAAAACAAAAACAAAAACAAAAAAAGCAAACCTTGGTGGGTTCATCTTCCTTATGAGCTTAGAATATTCATCATCATCTATTTCTCCAACTCCTGAGCTCCCCATCTCCCCAACACCACCAAATTATTAATTAACAAAAAAAAAAAAAAAAAAAAACCCAACTTTAGAGAGAGAGAGAGAGAGAGAGTAGAGAGAGAAAGAGAGTGTAATATTAATGTTATGGATTGTGTGTGTGTGCGCGTATGCATTTTGAAGAGGAAATATGGGGGGTATAAAAAGCAGGGGCCTTTGGAAACGGCTTTTGGAATTTTTAATTAATTTAATTTAGTTGATTTTTTTATAAACAAATTTAATTCCTTTTTTAAATTTTGTTATTATTATTATTATTATTATTATTATTATTATTATTGATATGGGGGATTTTTTTTATTATTATTATTTTTTATTTATTTCCAAGTAGATAGATTGGGTTCTCACCACTCACCCACCCGCGTTGTGACGTGTCGGGCTCCCATTGGTTCCGGGTTCTCTCCTCGGTGGGAGAGTGATATTTCCACTCCCCTAGATTTGGAATTTGTAAAATTGTATGAAAAACCCTGAACTATAGAATATTCTAAACTCGGTCTAAAAGAAAGTGTTTTTCAACATATTTTGATTTAAGTTATCTTTAGTAATTGAATTATTATTTTTTAAAAAATAATGGTCACAGTTTGAAATTTTTATATGATGATTTTTTTATATTTATTTATAACAATTATAAAAATTTAGAGAAATATATAAAAACATAAAAAAAAACAAAAAAGTATATATAAATTAAGAAATAAAAACATAAAAAATTTACTGCCAAATATAATAAAATTTACAATTCAATTAACTAAGAATTAAAAAATAATTAAAAATAATGAAATATATTCATAAGAATGGTTATTTTTTAAAATAAAAAAATAATCATGTTTTAAAATCAGAATCGATCTAATCGGTTGAATCCGTAAGATTATGACTAAGTTCTCAAACTAATTCGGTTTAATTCATAAAACTATACTGAATTAAAAATCACTTTAATCCATTCAGACCAATAGTTCAACCAGTGAGCTAATAAATTGATCTAATTTTATAATAATTATTTAAAAATATATATTAGTTTTTTAATAATACATACTTTGGATATATTTTTAAATTATATACATTATAATAATATAAAAAAATTATGAAATACTATACTTAGTATGTATATTATATATATATATATATATATATATATATATATATATATAGAGAGAGAGAGAGAGAGAGAGAGAGAGAGAGAGAGAGAGAGAGAGAGAGAGAGAGAGAGAGAGAGAGAGAGAGAGTATATGAAAAAAAAAAAAATTAAGTATTTACAATATCAGGCAATAATTTTTCGGATGGTAAACGTTTTCGAATTTTAAAGCACCGAAAAATAAAAGTCCAGGGCCAATGTCAAAATAGTCTGCAGTTGAGGGTTTTAAATGCAATTTACCTGGGTGTAAGTAGGGGTGAGAATATCAGAGATTTGGAGCCGAGATCGCGGTGGGAGATAGAAGGTTCCGGTTCTTCCCCACGTGGTCGGACCGGTCGAACCGAACCGGACCCGGTTGGACCGGATCCGGTTTTTTGGGGCCAAATCGGGCCGAAGCGGACCGGGTCTTCGCTTCATGTTGGACTCATGACCCGCCCAAATACTTCCAAATTTTTTTTTTTTCGGTAAAAATCTATGGAGACCCCTCAATTATACACCATTCTGAAATAAGGCCCTAAATGACTACTTTTTTTTTTCATTTTTTTTTATTTCTTTCTTTCATAGTTGAGCTATTTTTCTAAATTGAAGTGTTAAATAAAACATAATTTTTTTGTAAAATAATTAGGTAAAAAAATACGAAATTTTAATTAGTAATATTAAAAATTATTCTCACAATTATAAATTTATTTTTTTTAAAAATGACTTAAATTTTGAAGTCAAATTTTAGTAAGTAGAAATATTTATATATTTTTTAAAAATAATAGTGTATAATATTATTTTCCATAATTGAATAAGAATATGGATATATTGATAATATATATTATATTATATTATATTATATAATTTCTCAAATTATATGTTTTATGTTGCACATTTTGATACTAAATTTTATCTAAAATATATGGGGAAAAAAAACATGCTAATTGATTGGTATATTTGCTTCTATAATTGAATTATTTATTTAATAATAATAATAAATTTAGGATATAGGAATTAATTTATTAATTTTTCCTTGATGCATATCCTAAAACCTAATTAAGAAAGCAAATTAAATCAAAGAGAGCTGTTATGTGTAATTATTTCTATATATAACTGAAATGTTGTATAAATTTGGAAACTATATATGAAATTTAATGCAATTAAGATAATGGATTAATGGAAGGAATTAAGGTAACTGAGTAATTAATTAATTAATTAATTAAAGGAAATAAAAACAAATATGTTGAGAGAGATTTAAAATTGAGTGGATAAAGAAGGAGATTTGGAACCATATATAGAAAAAAAATAACAAAAAAAAAAATTAAACCTTACAATTTAAGAGATTCAATATCTCAATTCCCAAATTTGTTTTTTCTAAACTAATATATATATATATATATATATATTAGAGCTTATATATTCTTAAAAGCACAAGTTCATTCATATTTTTGAATTTTTTACTATTAGATTTGTATTGAAATTTGTGCTATTGTAAATTCAATTAAAGAGAGATAAAGAAAAAATAAAAAATACAAATTCAATGGCAAAAAAATCAAAAGTATGGATGGACATGTATTTTTAAAAGCATATAAGTTCTTCTATATATATATATATATATATATATATATATATATATATATATATATATATATATATATATATATATATATGAAAATTGGCTAAGATTATATTAATTTATAGTATCTTTATTTAATTTGTGGAATTAATAATTGAAGACTAATCCAAAAAAAATAAAAGGAGATTATAATGAAGAATATAACTATAATTAAATTGTTATATTTACTGCAATAAAATTATACTATAGCGACACTTTTAAATATTTTTAAAATCTGAAAAAAGTGTCGCTAGTAAAAATACCGACACTTATTATTAGTGTTGCTATATGTGTCGTCGTTATAATGTATAGTGACACATTTTTATAATATATCCCTATAATCTAATTTTCGATATAGATGGAATATAGATAAAACACTTATACAAAAATATCATAAGAATGTGTCCTTATAATATAATTTTGTTATAATGATTATTTCCATTTAATTTGTAGAGTTGATAATTAGGAATGTAGAATTTATAAATTTTAGGAGGTTTTTTTTGTTTGTGACTTAAGTAAACTAATTTAAAAGAGAATTATTATATGTAGAATGATAAATCTCTGTGTGACCTGATTTCTAAAATAATCACTACAACAAAATTAAGTTATAGTGACATATTTTTGTGAAACTTTTGTGTAAGTGTCCTATTTATATTCCATCTATATCGAAAATTAGATTATAGGAACATATTTTTGGGACATATTGCAATAATGTGTCGCTATATACTCTAGCGATTATACATATAACGACATTAATAATAAGTGTTGGTATTTTCGTCAGCGGTATTTTTTAAAAAATTTAGAAATATTTAAAAATGTCTTTATATTATAATTTTGCTGTAGTGAATTTCTCTATTGTATAAAAGGTTTAAAATAACTAGTCATTTGATCGAAAAATAATTTTTCACTGTTTTTATTTTTTGGATTAAAAATTTTAAAAGTAAAAATACTACTTTTTTAAGAAATTTAGAAGAAACATTTTAATTTTTTTTTTTATTTATTACGAGCCAAACAGAAAAAAAATATATTTTTTTTTAGCTCGAAAATTATTATTTTGATCATTTTTGGAGAAACCAAACAACCCCCTAAAATCTTCTAGTACTTCTTTAAACAAAAGTTGGATTTTAACTTCTTAATTCAAAAATTACTACTACAAGTGATTCTTAAAACATTAAAACCTCCCAAATTAATAATTTTTATTTATCCAAGTTAACTATAATATTTTCCAATAACATAAGCTCTAAAATTTTTGTTTCTCGAACACTTTGAAAAAAATCGTTTAAGGAGAAAAAAGCACTTTTGAAAAAGAATAATTCAAACAGAAATTAATTTTCAAGAATTTCATTTATTAGTGTTAACACCACATTAAACACTTTTTCTTGTTTTTGTTTTTAATTTTCTTTTTCTTTATTTTTATTTGGCATGCATACTCCAAAGTGATCAGCACTTTTTTCTAAGTCCAATTCACATATTGTTGAATTTCGTGTTTTCAAACCAAAAAATAAAATAAAAAAACAAAAGTCAAAAACAGGAATTTGTGGCATTACATATATCTATCAAGCATCAACCTTAATTTTCATAATTTGGCATTAAATTAAGATGACTTTTAAGGCCATAAAATGTCCCCTTTTCAAATTTTGATTTGTTTTCAAACCATATATTTCAAAATTTGCATTAATTATCAAAAGCTCATGCATAGCTTCTTTTTCTAGATCTCTTCTTGATTGTTACTTAGTGAAAATAATAGATTAATAATGTCTCTAAATCTCCAGCAAAATAAGAGCAGAAAAAAAAAAAAATAAAGAAAAAGCAAATTTTCCAAGCTTTTTAAAAATGTTGTTTAAAAATTGTGACGAGAATGGAATTGTGGTTGCATATATAAGAGATAATTAACGCTAATAATAATAACTGGGCTTAAATATTTTGGGATATGGTTTGAGTCTAACAAGTTATTATTGTTTGTGGTTCGGGCCATTACATTTGGTATCAGAACCAATAATCAGCCGAAAGTGTGTGACGAGTCTCGGCTGAGCCTAGATATAGATGACAGGCTAGCGAGACAAGTCTCACATCGCCGGATGATCTTGGATTGCTGTGTATGTGTTTGGACCGACAAGAACGTCAGGTCTAAACGGAAAGAATCTGTGACACCCAATAATCTCATATCAGCTAAAAATAAAATTATGATTGAATATATAAAAAATAATAGACATTATTTGCACGTCAAGTTAAAGGTTTCTGTCTTTAATAAAAAATGAGCAAGGCTACATGTACAATCCAAATGGGGTTGTATATTCTACACCCATCATCTAATAATGTGGGGTCACTTCATAATTTGTAAAGTGATCCCTCACCATACCCCACCCATTAGATTGAATGTGGCGTGAAATGTACACCCCACAAGAGGTGTAAGCATTTTCCTTGTTTTAATGTACATATAGTTATAATATATATATATATATATATATATATATATATATATATATATATATATATATATATATTAATTACTTCATATTATATATACATGCAAGTTCGTTTCTCCAAAGAGTGTGCTACAACAAGTAGGGGTTTTAATTGGTTAAATTACTTAAACTTTAAGCTTCAATATTTATCCCTAATTGAATCTTTTATACTTAATTATATTCTATATCAAACACAATTTGATCGAAATGTATACTTATTCGTTGTTTCCTCTAAAATACAGAGTAATTTTTGGCATACGTAATTCATTAATTAATGACTTAAAAGAATACGTTAACTTAGTATTTTCAGTAACCACTATTTAAGACAAGCATTATCTATTAAAATCACTACAAAATATCAAATCAAAGCTTATTTGTCGAGCCTTACGATTTCAATTCAACTTTCAATTTAGTTAGACGATGTTTGAAAAATGCGTCCTCGACGTCTTTACTATATAGCAAATACTGACGTTTCAAAAAATATTATCTTGTTAATCTTTTATTATATTAAATTAATTTATTAAATAATAAATTTTATTATTATTTTTAATTTTTTGATAAATTTTAAAAATTCATCAAAATATATTTTATCGATACTTGATATAAGTGTCGGTATATATATATGGTGATTTTTTATTTATCGATATTTTTTTATCGATATTTTTAAATAAGATACTAAATTATATTGAAACACTTTTAAATATAATTAAATATAAATAAAATATTTTTTAAAAATATTAAATATTTTTTATAGTAATATAATCTTATGAATAATATGTAAATAAAAAGCACAAAAATTTAATAATAATAAATGAAAATAGTTATATAGATATTTATATATTTATAGAGCAATGCTACATGTACACCCCGAAGGGGTGTACATCATACACCTCCACCATTTTAATGGTGCCGATATTTTTTACGGGTCACATCGAGTGACCCATCATCACACCCCCACCCTTAGATGGATGGGGTGTATGATGTACACCCCGAAAAGAAAGCATTTTCCATATTTATATTTGTCCATGTTACATGTTACGTACGCACGAAGAGTCATAAAGAGAGGATAAGGAAAAGGGGCATGAAACTGTGCCACGTCATCCAAATCTAATAAATGCTCTTTTCATGCAATTTGTACGTATCCCCGTAATCCAGGGTGTCCGATCGTTGGGGTTCACGTAATTTGTAGGCATTCCCGTAATTTAGGATGTTAGTATACAGATACAGTATTTACAAGTCTTCATCGAATTTAATTTATCTGAACGTTAAATTTATTATTTGATCTCTTACCGTTAAATTTATTATGAACCATAAATCTAATAAGTGTTCTTTTTATGCAATTTGTACGTATTCCCGTAATTTAGGGTGTTAGCGTACAGATATAGCGATTACGGATTTCGACCGGATTCAATTCATCTGAACATTATGTTAATTGTTGAGTCTTTTATTGTTAAGTCTATTATGAACCGCAGTTTTACCTTAATTTATTGAGTTCATCCAACTCAACTTATTAGTGATTTCAATAGAATATTGAATATATTTTTAACCGATAAATAAATAACCAACAATTCTCCCTCCAACACCTGCAGAGAATCAAACCACTGGCTTTTGGACATAAATTAATAACCAACAATCCCCCCTCCAACACCTGTACCGTATGAGTATCAAACCACTGGCTCTTTCCAAAAGCTTAAACTGTTAGAAATACACAATCAATTTATTAATTTAAAGCGTACAGACACAGCACTCACGAATCTTGACCGGACTCAACCCATCTAGACGATAGGTTTATTATTAGGTCTCTTACCGTTAGGTCTATTGTGAACTGCAGCTCCACTCAACTTACTCGTCTCATCCAACTCAAATTATTAGTTTTCTGGATCTATTACCACGTGGCAAAAAATCGAATCTATTTTTAACTCATAAATAAATAGCCAACAATCCCTACTAGTGTAGTGTCCACGCCACCTCAAATTTAAATTTAAATATTTGTACGTAGCAATATATATATATATATATATATATATATATTGAAATTAAAAGCGATTTTTTTAATTGATCATGCGCCCATTAAATTTTTGTAGTAATACTAATACATTGGAGCTACATCTTTGTATTTTTTTTTTTATCAACTTCAATTTGTGTTCTACGTAGTTTGGCCCACTTTTTATAGTTTTTAAAATTATACTTAATTATTCTATAATTTTAGTTTAATTTTATTATAAATATTTATTGTTAATCAAGATAGTAAAATAATATATAATTTTTTGCAAATTGCAAAGCAATATAATATAGTGTTTTATTAATATAAAATCTACAACTAATGTACTCTAATATTTTATTTAACAATAAATCTTTACAATAAAATAAAAATAAAAGTACAAGATATTTAATTATAAGTTTTTAATCCACTGGTAATAAGATGAAAATACTTTAAACTACAAGGGCCTAATATAAAGAAGCTTAATTACCTTATTTTTCCTACAATATTAGTAACAAAAGGCAGGTAGAATATAAGAATAATATTGTGATTAATTTAAAACTTGTTTAGCTTTATTTTTATTCTTTTATTTTTTAATTGAATAAAGTTTTAAATAATATAAAATAATATTAAACTGAATGTAATTAAATTTTAGATTTTTAAAAAATTAATCTAAAATATTTTTTACATAAATATCACACATATCAAAATAATAATAATAATAATTCATTCGCCTCCAGCACTGCAAATTACAATGCCACGAGTGGGAGCCCTACCGCACCGCCGAGCCCGCCAGGCTGACCTACAAAGCATGGGTGAAGATTCGAAATCTGCCGTTCGAGTGTTGGTCCGTCGGCTGCGTGAGCAACATCGTGGGTTCTTTCGGCCGCTTCATCCGCGCCGATGACAGCAGTGTCAACGTCACCGACATGACTGGATTCCGATGCGAGGTGGCCGTCGACGACCTGGCCGACATCCCCGTTTCACTCTCCATCTCTATGGGGAGCGTGGTGGTCTCGGCGCCGGTTCACATCGAAAGTACGGCGCCCTTCGGGGGCGATGACAGGGGCGTTCCCTTCGTGGGGGGGGGCCCGAGTGAGGGGGGCGATCAAACCGATCCGCAAGGGAGGCGGATTGCTAGGAGGCTCGCCGTCGTCGGCCTCAGCGATGGCAGTGGCGGGTCCAAGGATGGCCACCACTCCGGTCGCACCGTCTCCGGGGACTCTTCGGAGATCCGGGACAGGCGGCGACGCCCCGCGGAACACGAGGTGGCGCCCCGGCTAGCTGGCCGTGCAGGGGGGGTGATGGTGGCGGTTGGCGGCCAGAGACCCTGCCTCGGACCACTGGTCAAGGCCCCTGTCGTGTCTCCGCTTTACACAGGGGGTGGACCTCGTTCCGCCGCCGCTTGTTCCTCCGGGGCTCCTGGCACGGGGCGCGAGGCCTATCACCCGTTCGAGCACCCCCTAGGATCGCGTGTCCTCCCCTTTTTGGGATTTTTTTCAAAAACTTTTCCTCTCCCGGTTGGGGGGGTGGTGAACTGCCTTGGTTTCTCGGGCGTTGAAGGCCCATTCTCGGTGTTTACTATCTCGTTGCGACTCCCCCGATCGAGCTCCTCTCCCCGCACTCTGCTCTGCCCTTCTGCTGCTTCGCCCAGCTCTGGGCCCGCCCTCGCAGCCCGCTCCATTGGGCAAGGGCTGACTGCTTGCGGGCCCACAGACTGCTCTGGGCCCGCGTACCGGCCCGCCAATCGCGGGCTCCCTACCAACTGCCGGGCCATCAGCGGGGGGCCCACTGTTCGCCGCCCCAGCGCGGAAGGTGGCCCCCTTTTCGATCCAACCTGGCCCGGCCCGCGTGGCCTTCTGTCTGCCCGCGGGCCTGCTGCAGGTGGCCCTTTTCAGCCGGACTCTCTTCGCCCCTCCTCCCCACGCAGGGCCTTTGCTGGGGGGCCCACCTCTGGCAACCTCCCCCCACCTCCGCTGGGGACCATCCTGCCCGCCTCGCCGCCGGAGGCCCAGGACGGCGGGCCACACTCGGTTGCGCTCCCATTGCCGGCCCCACCGTCCGCCTTCTCTCAGCCGCCCGGGTGGGTACCGGCGGTTGGGCAGCCGCAGCTCCGCCGGCCGGCCTGTGGGGCGGCGCAGCCCCTCAGCCCCCCTACGTCGCCGGGCTGCCTCGTCGACCCTGGCAGCTTCCCGGCCTTGGGGGCTGGCCTTCTTCCCCTGCCTCTCTCGGGGGGGCGACTAAACTGCGGTGAAGCCAACCCGGCCTGCCTCGACCCTGCTCTGCCGCCCGTCGTCTGCAGCGTCCTGCCGGAAGCGGCGCCGCGCGTTCCAGGCGGCTTGGCCCCACCAAGGAGGAGCCCGAGACTCGCGCGATGCGCCGGGAAGCAAGCTATGGCGCAAGCTATGGCCCGGAAATCGGCGCTTCTGGATCCTAGCCTCGCCTGCGCGGGCGGCTCGGGCGCTGCGGCGGGGGAGCTGAAGAAAATTATCCGCAAGTGTGCCAAGCTAGGCATCCAGCTGGATGAAGGGGACGCCGCATCGCTTCTGGAGCTAGGCGGCGTCGTGGTGTAGGAGTCGAGGCTCGTTTAGGATCCCAGCTGCCGGTGTACCCTTTCTTCCTTATGGTTAAGGTCTTCTCTTGGAACGTTAGGGGTCTGAATAACTTGACCAAGCGGGGTCTGGTCAAATCAGTCGTCAAGAGTCTAAGTGTGTCTGTACTTTGCTTGCAAGAAACGAAAATGAGCCTGATCTCTCGCTCCTTCCTGCGTTCTTTTGCGGGGCCGGGTTTTGATCGCTGTCACTTCCTCCCCTCGTCAGGGGCCTCTGGAGGACTGGCGATCTGCTGGAACTCCAGATTCTTCACCTGCTCGGAGGCTCTGGAGCGCAACCACTCCCTCACGGTACGCCTTAGGTGCGAGCGCAGCGGCGTCTCCTTCTTTCTCACGAATGTCTACGGGCCGCCTTCCTGGGGCGAGAAGGCCGCCTTCTGTCAAGAATTGTCAGCGCTCAAATCTTCTTGTCCGGGACCGTGGTGTGTGTGCGGGGATTTCAACCTCACCCGGTCCCCCTCCGAGCGGCTGGGAAACAGTTCATGCAACCGGCTTATGTCCTTGTTCACTAAGACGATCAACGATCTCGCGTTGGTAGATCTCCCTATGACCAACCGGAGCTTCACCTGGTCTAACTTGCAACGGAACCCCGTCATGGCGAAACTCGACCGTTTTCTGATATCGACTGACTGGGACTCCGTCTTTCCCTTTTCTGCGGTCACGGCGCTACCTCGTGTCACCTCGGATCACTCCCCCATTATTCTCGATACGCAAAGAACGCACAAGCCTCGCGCCTTCAGATTTGAAAAGGTTTGGCTGACGCGGAGCGACTTCGTTGGGCTGGTACCGGTTTGGTGGAATGAAGTCGCACCTAAACTCGGAAGACAAGGAAGCATCCTAACCTTCAATGCGAAGCTCCGCCACTGCCGTAAGCGGATCAAAGAGTGGTGTTCAGTTAGCTACCATAGCATCACCAAGACCTCGCGTGCCTTAGCGGAAGAGATCCAGAGTTTGGACATCCAGGAAGAGCATCGATGCTTGACTAGCAACGAATCTGACCTGAGGCGGGACCTTGGGAACCGGCTGAAGGAAACCATAAGCGAGGAAGAGATCCTTTGGAAGACAAGAGCTAAGCAACACTGGCTTAAAGAAGGGGACGGCAACACTAAATTCTTCCATGCTGCGGCCAATGGAAGGCAAAGGGCTAACCGGATCGGAACCATTCAAGACGAGGGCCGCTGCCTCGATACAGAAGAAGAGAAGGGCGACTACTTCCTCAGTAAATTCAAAGATCGATTCGCGCCAGACACCCCCCCCCCCCCCCCCCCCCGCACCGCTATCGGAGACTGGCGCGATCTCTTCCCCGACAACTCAGCGCTGAGCTCAGACAAGGATTTAAGTATCCATCGGCACGGGCCGTATCTACCGTGCCGTACCGTGCCAACAAGATATCGGCACGATACAGCTCCCGTGCCGATGGTACAGTTCAAAACCTTTTTTTCTTAAAATTACTAAGTAATTTTCTTAATAAAGTTCAAAATATTTGATAAAGATACATAATAAGCAATTAAAAATTTTTGTTGCTAAAAAAAATAAATATTTCATGCCATTATGTGTCGGCACGCATGTATTTTTTGTGACCGGCACTCATCGGCACGGCTCGACACGCACCGTGCCGTACCGTGCCGGCAAGTTTTCGGCACGACCCCGTGCCACGGCACTTAAATCCTTGAGCTCAGATCAGCTTACTGCACCGTTCTCGTTGGAGGAGATCAAGCTTGCTACCTTCCAGATGGGTGGGGACAAAGCACCGGGCCCCGACGGCTTCAGCATGGCGTTCTACCAGAGGTTCTGGGAGGTGATCAAGGAGGATCTTGCTAAAATCTTCGAAGACCTTTACAGCGGCTCCCTGAACACCGGCCCTATCGACTACTCCCACATCTGCCTTATCCCAAAGTCAGAGGGCGCCAACACTGCCAACGACTTCCGCCCTATCAGTCTCATCAACTGCATCCAGAAGATCATCTCTAAGGTCCTGACCAACAGACTTGTCAAAGATCTTCATAGGATCATCTCCCCTACGCAGTCCGCTTTCATCAAAGGCAGGTACATCCTTGACTCATTCGTTACCGCGAGCGAGTTAATCAGCTGGGGAGAACGCACGAATATAGACTGTGTCGGCGTTAAAGCGGATTTCGAGAAAGCCTTCGACCACGTCAACTGGGCCTTCCTCACTCATATCCTGCGCTGTCTAGGTGCGAATCAGAAGTGGTGTGGTTGGATCGACCAATGCACCTCTAACGGAAAAGTCACCATCCTAGTCAACGGCACGGCAACAAAGTGGTTCAGAATGAAGAGGGGCCTCCGCCAGGGGGACCCGCTATCACCATTCCTCTATCTACTGGTCGCTGAGGGTCTTGCACGGATGACCAAGCGAGCCGTCCAGAATAACCTCCTACATGGGGTCGGGCCTAGCGGCCAAGCGAAAACCGCTCTCATCCAATTCGCAGACGACACCATCTTCTTCTGTGAGGCGAAACCCAGGCAGATCCGCAATCTGCGTTTCCTTTGGCTAACCTTCGAGTGGGCCTCCGGGCTGAAAATCAACAGGGCCAAATCGGAACTGTTAATTCTGGGCGGTGCACCTAACAAAGGAGAAAGACTCGCGGCAATGCTGCATTGCAAGCTGGGATCGCTCCCAATCAAGTACCTTGGCCTACCACTTAAGCAGGGCCCTATCCCAAAGGACGATTGGCACCTAATCATTAACAGAATTGAGCGGAAAATAGCAGGGTGGCAATCAAAGTTACTTTCCCAAGGAGGGCGGCTAATCATGGTTAACTCAGTAATCTCGAACCTCCCCCTTTATTTCTTCTCTGTCTTCAGAGCGCCGATCTGGGTCATCAAGCGTATCGACTCGATGCGCAGAGCATTCTTCTGGAAAGGGCAGAGCACCACTACTGGGGGAAGCTGTCTCGTGGACTGGAAAACTGTCTGCAGAAGCAAAAAGGACGGGGGACTAGGGGTCCTGGACCTCGAGAGCATGAACACCGCGCTGCTTGCGAAGTGGTGGTGGAGATTCTTCACCGCCGATTGGACCCCGTGGGCGGCTCTTGTGAAGAGCCTTTGCTATCGCCGCAGAAGACCGCTGAGCGAAGGCCCCTCATTCAAAACGCATTCGCTTTGGTGGAAAAGTGTTGTTGGAACGAGGGATCCCTTCAAATGCGGGACAACTCGGTCGGTCCGCAACGGTGAATCGACGGCCTTCTGGTCCGACATCTGGGTTGGGAACTCAAGCCTGTCGACCCAGTTTCCTGGCCTTTACCACCTGACCAACGACAAGATTCTCCGGGTGAAAGACTGCCTAGAGCGCAACGGTTGGAATTGGGCGCTGATCTTAGAGGGTGTGCCACCGGGTTCGCCAGGGTTGAACGGGGCAATCGAACAGCTCAAATCGGCCTTGCCAAACCTCCGCCTCAACAGCAGCAGGGATGTCTTCCACTGGCGCTGGGCATCGTCTGGGATTTACACTGTCAAGTCGATGTATCGCTTCCTTCAAGACAGTGGCATACCCGACTGCCGCTTCGCCCAGCTTTGGAAAACCAAGGCGCCTTTGAAAGTCAAAATCTTCATTTGGCTAGTTCTAAGAAGGAGGGTTCTGACGCGGGACGTACTCCTTCGTAGAAATTGGACCGGGCCGTCCACTTGCGTTCTTTGCCATGGAAGCGAGGAAACTGCGGACCACCTGTTTGCCTCCTGCGTCACCGCTCAGGCCCTGCTTGGGGCACTGCTACCAAACAAACTAGAGGTCCGCAGCTTGCGTAGTGTCGATGTCATGTGGGAGACGCATGCCCTGAAGATAGGCGGCTTGGGCAAGAGAACTCTGACCACGATCGCTGCCACTTGGTGGCTCTGCTGGTTGGAGAGGAACAGAAGGATCTTTGAGAATCAGAGCCGCCCACTCAGCCAAACCTTACGCGATATCAGGCTCTTTCGGTCGTACTGGGAAAGATTCTGTACTTAATTTTTTTTTTTTTTTTTTTTTTTTTTTTTTTTTTTTTTTTTTTCGGTCTGGGCCCAATGCCTAACGGTAGCTGGTCGCCCCCCTGTGCTGAATTCAACCCCACAATGAATGAAGCGGCAGCATGCTGCCTTTCTCTCAAAAAAAAAAAAAAAAAATTCATTAGAACTCTCCTACAAACGATTTATTCCGATTTATAAATATAAAAAAAAATTAATTCCTAGCATAATCAAATTCTTTGATTTTTAAATTTTTCTAATATAAATGTATAATTTAAAACTTATAAATCTATATCCCTTATTTTAAAATATTTATTATATATAAAAAAATACTAAAAATCTAAAAATACTATTGTAAAAAAAAAATAAATAAAAATAATAATTTTCAAAATTAATAAAAATTTCAGCCTAAACTAATCTTTTTGACTATACATCCCTTACTACCCTCTTCTCACTGAAGCATAAATATATATAAAATAAATTATCTCACTTTTTCTTTTTCTTTTTGTCCAGAGCACTTCATTGAGGAACATAACACATAGAAAGGTGTTGATACCCTAATTTAACTAATTTGTGCCCCACCACCATTCCACCAACCCATTACAAGTATCAATTATTTGATATTTATACGAATATAATAGTCAAATTATATATATATATATATATATATATATATATATATATATATATATATATATATATATATATATATATATATATATATATATATATATATATGAGCAACGCTACATGTACACCCCCAAAGGGGGTGTACATCTTACACCCACCCATCTAAGGGTGGGGGGGTTACTTCACAAATTGTGAAGTGACCCCTCACCACACCCCACCCATTGAATGGGTGGGGTGTGCGATGTACACCCCCAAATGGGGTGTACAAGTAGCATTTTCCTATATATATATATATATATATATATATATATATATATATATATATATATATATATATATATATATAGAGAGAGAGAGAGAGAGAGTAGAGTTTATATATTTTTAAAAATACAAGTCCATTCATACTTGTAAATTTTTTACTATTGAATTTGTATTAGAATTTGTTCTTTTGTAAAATCAACTAAAGAGAGAGAAAGATAAAGTAAAAAGCACAAATCCCAATACAAATTTAATGGTAAAAAAAATTCACAAATATAAATTAACTTGTGCTTTTAAAAGAATATAAGCTTTACTCTCTCTCTCTCTCTCTCTCTCTCTCTATATATATATATATATATATATATATATATATATATATATATATATATATATATATATATATATATATATATATATATATATATATGAGCAATGCTACATGTACACCCCGAAGGGGTGTACATCATACATCCTCACCATTTTAATGATGACGATATATTTTACGGGTCACATCAAGTGACCCATCATCACACCCCCACCCTTAGATGGGTGGGGGTGTGAGATGTACACCCCTTACGGGTGTACACATAGCATGTTCCTTTCAAAATAAGAGATGCTACCCGTACACTTTATTTTGGGGTGTACGATATACACCCTATCCATTCTACGATAAGAACTCTTTCACTCACCATTTCGAAGAGACGAATAAAATTTATTCCATTTTAAAATAAATGGAATGTAAAATATACATTTTGTTTAGGATGTACAACAAGCATTTTTTCTTCAAAATAGACTAGAGTTTAGGGGACTCCATGCATTGTTGTTTTTATACATCGTTGTTTTGAAGTATACATGTAGAATTGCTCTTATTATTCAAAAAATTATTTCTCTATCTTTATACCTCTCAAGGGATCTTATGCTTATTAGAGAATATTCTTTGTACTTGCGAGTTGGGCTAATGGACCACTATATATGAGGAGAGAGAACAATGGACCATTAATTAAAGCTCATACATAAATATTAGGGGCAATTGATAGGAGTTGGATAAGGTTTTAAATGCAAGAGTATATAGCTATAGGTGTTGTTAAAATTCTTTCTTCATTGTCTCCTATTATGTTAATTCAGAAGATATTAAGATATCAGAGTCAGTTCTAAATCATGGATTTAATTAGATTTATAATTAAATTCTAATTACATTAAAATTAATATTTAAATTTATTAAGATTTAAATATTAATTAGAATAAAAATTTATTTAGACTAAAATTTGAATAATTTTTTATGTAAACTATAAATATACTATAGGTGCTATTATTTGATGATAGTGATAGGATTTGATCATATTCATATGATATAGAGGTGGTGAGGGTTATAATTTAGTCACACTCATATGGTATGACCAAGGTGTTCATGACTTTCAATGCACATACGGATGTGTTCAAAAAGAAAAGTCTTATAAATTTATAAAATACGGGAGAAAGGTGATAGAGATTAGGAAGATGGTTCAGATTGAAGCTACTCTGTATAGAAGATGAGTCAATTTCTGTTAAAGAGATGTGTTTATGGTAAAAATATGATTTGACGCTTCTATTGCAGAATCTCAATACTAAACGGTACCGAAATAAATTACGATATCGAAGCAAATTACGAATTCACAAAATCTGATACCGAAACGAATACTAAATTTCCAATACATCATGTGATACTCTAAGTCGAGCTTCAACTTAAGTATATATGGCTTCAATTTAATTTTTTAATAAAACTGTCATATGCCACGCACGTGTGTGTATCGTGAATCAATGCTTTACTTTGGTGTCATCGAGAACTCTCCGAATATGATTCAATTTAAGTCTTAAAAGATCTCATGATTTTCCTATCAATTGCACTTTGCATGAATTTTTTCTTTGAATAGGAAAAATTTGTTGACTCGGTAGTTATACTCGTGCGATCAGATGATGATGGAATGGAGCTGATTTTAAATAACTAATGCAAGTAATCAACCCATAAAAATCAGTACACGTGCTTATATAAGTTAATTGGTGTTTAAAATAGAGCAACTATTTAATTCAATTTTAATTTATACATGAGATCCTTTTGAGATTCATAGTTGAAGGTATATATATATATTCACACTTCAACATCACAAGTCAAAACTATTACACTAAATATAATAGTTTTAAAAAACAAGTGGGGCGAAGGGACAATTAATTCAAAGATTGTAGGAATTGACCCAACTAATTTTAGAATACAAATTAAAATATAACATCAAACATTTATATATATATTATATTATATAAAATCAATTCGGTTGGTTCGGATATAGACTAAATTTATATCAAAATTTAAATTCATTGAATTTTTATTTTTTATATTCGTATCCAAGGTTATATTTGCTTAGCATCAAATGAATCTGCTTCGATCGAATTTGAATTTGAATTCGAATAAAATTTTAGATAGTGATAGCCATTGACATTCCTACTCATGAAACAAGAGAAGGAGCTAATATTGGACCATTGAGTATTTAACCCACTAAATTTTAACTATGACAAGTACACACATACACACTAGAATACTACTTGAAATATATATAGAGAGAGAGCAAAAGTAGAATATATACTTCTAGAAGTAAAGGGAATGTTTACTTTGATTATAAATATGATAAATAAAAATAATTGTTTCGAACTCGGATTTAGATTTCGAATTTTTTGTCATATTCATATTTGATTCTAAATTTTTAAAATCTATCGAATTTGGATTCATATATCAGATTTAATAGCCGGGTTCAAATTCAAATTTTTGAAAATCCGTCATTTCAAATTCGACCCGTTGACATCCGTAGTCTCAAGAGAGACTCAAAAGGGGTGTAGCAAAGAATAAAGAGCTAGTGTAGCAAAAAATAACTTCTCATTACAGCTATATCGAACAACTTATTTCATATTTAGATTCAGATTCAAATTCCGATTCCGATTCAGATCTCCAATTTGGGTCTCAAAAAAAAAATTGGTATCATAGGTATAGCTTATCATACACAAATTTAGATCTTTCGATGGATCTACTTGAATCCAATGCAACAGCATTCCTACGCGGAGAATGACACATTCTCCGCGGTGGCAAATATCTCTTGCATATTTGATTTGATCAGAAATACGAACCACGAACTGTGTGAGGTCCACATAACGCGCGCGCGATCACGTAAACATTGTGATCGAGCACATCAAAGTTGTGGTTGTGAACACTAAACAACTAATCTCATTAAACTTATCATGATGATAACATGAAGGTGTGTGAAAAGGATTTACTTTGCATTAATGCATTTTGTAAAGTTTCAATGAAAGAGATTGGCTCAATTGAGGCTTCAAATTAGGTTTTCAAAATTGATGTGAACTTGGGGGAATTTAAGTTCCTTGTTGTTGTAAACTAACTTAATATCGGCCTAATTTATGATTATTTTAACTTTGATTCTGACTTAGAAGCGTTTTTTTTTTATACCGACAAATAAGACTACTTCTAAAGGAAGTTGTCCCAATTAATGCTTTGACTTGTACTTAGAACAACAATTATGTGGTTAAAAAATAAATCTTGTAGCTAATAATTAACTAGTGAAAATGCATAAATACCTATTTTAATTGTAGGTCATTTGGAAACAATATTACAAATAAAATTTAGTTTATTTGATTCCAACCTCTCAACTAATTAATGTCTTATATATACTTTTAAGTTAGAGAAACTCCATTAAAAAATAATGGTTTTTTTTTTTTTTTTTGGTTTTTCCTCATAGATTTAATTTACTAAAGTATTCTATATTTTTTTAAAAATCAATTGACACAGTGTTTGGTTTACCGTAAATTAAATTTATTTGTAACTCCCTTTATTCCATCTTATGTTTTAATGTAAAAACTTTTAGCAAAAAAATTAGGGTTAATTTTATACAGTTTCTGTTAAATATATCGTATAGTAAATATATATTTCTACGAAATTCAACTTTTTATATTTATTCCTTCAAAAGAGTCCTAAGATATATATTTTTATAGGCTAAAAAATTATGAAAAGGTAAACTTAGTATGGATATATCTTCTATTCAGAATTGTGCTGGAATATTATCGGTAGCAAACGAACTCTATTGCTACCGATTTATTTTCGATGATGGAGCTTTCAAATCAACAATCGACACCATTGAACAAATCTAAATCACTAAAAATATTTTGAAATAAAAAATTTTTTTATCATCACTTTTTAAAAAATATTTATTTTTAGTCGTTTATTTTTGTATCCGCTTAATGGACAAGAGAACAATATCGAAATATTATAAAATTTGATTTCTAAATAGTTTAAATAATTTAGATCATTTTTAACAGTGCTGAAAGTTTCATCATGGTATCTAATAATTCATTTTTAGTCGTTTATTTTTATGTCCGCTTAATGGACAAGAGAACAATATCGAAATATTATAAAATTTAATTTCTAAATAGTTTAAATAATTTAGATCATTTTTTATCATGCTGAAAGTTTCATCTGGTATTCAATAATTCATTTTTAGTCGTTTATTTTTGTGTCCGCTTAATGGACAAGAGAACAATATCGAAATATTATAAAATTTATTTTCTAAACTAATATTAAAAATTTAATTTCTAAATAATTTAAATAATTTAGATCATTTTTAATTAACCGTGCTAAAGTTTCATCATGGTATCCAATAATTCATTTTTAGTCGTTTATTTTTGTATCTGAACAAGAGAACAATATCGAAATATTATAAAATTTAATTTTTAAATAGTTTAAATAATTTAGATTATTTTTAACGTGCTGAAAGTTTCATTATGGTATCCAATAATTTATTTTTATTTTTAGTTATTTATTTTTGTATCTGGACAAGAGAATAATATCAAAATATTATAAAATTTAATTTTTAAACCAGATAACAATATCAAAATATTATAAAATTTAATTTTTAAATAATTTTTGTGCGTTTGCCGGGAGTCGAACCCGGGTCTATTGCTTGGAAGGCAATTATCCTAACCGTTGGACTACAAACGCAAGAATAAAACATATTTGTTATTAATTATGTGAAATTAAAATATATAATATAATTGTAAAAATATTAAATAATAAATATATTCCTATTAAACTTGATTTATGATACTTATCTCTCCAAAAGTCCTTCCGTTTGTAAATATTTGACGTGCTATAATTGTCAAATTCTAATCATCTCCATCTTGTTTCGATTTTGTTAGAAAAAATCTACCGCTAGATTTTCTTTCGCACCAAGAAAGAAAAGAAAATAAATAAATAATAATAATAAATGAGGATTTTGAATTTTACTCCTCCGCTCCACTTGAGTGACTGCATCTCTGATCTCGCTTTTGAACTCGCTTAGCTCCACCTGAAGCCAAAAAATTATATATCTTCCAGTCCAACACGCCTAGCGAGTTCAAATTGTGATCGCCTCTCGTGATGATCGGTAATCCAGTACTCTAATGTCGATCTCTCCTGAGGATCGACAATCTTTAGCTCCGATATCAATTATTATAAAATGCGGTACTCGTCCCGGTACCAAATTCTGTGAATCCGCAACCCGCTCCGATACCGCAATCCACTCCGGTACCGCCTAATGTTAGGATTCCGCAGCGGAAACGTCAAATCAGATTTTTTACCAAAAATTTGTTCTCTCAACATAACTACAACTAGCACAACCACAAAGAGAAAAAAACCAAAATATAAAATATGCGGGTGAAATAAGATTCATTAACCAAGAGAAGAATTACACCGACTCCTCTTCTGCAATAGAGTAACTTCAACCCGAGCCCTCATCCTGAATCTCTCTTACTCTTCTCTCATCTTCTTTAAACCTAGAAGATTATGGGTGTGGCTAAATCCTAGCCTCCACCACCTTCATAGATATTATCACCACCATATAGGTGTGGCTAAATTCTAATCCCCACCACCTGTATCGATATAACCACCACTATATGGATGTAGCTAAATTCTAATTTCCACCATCTTCATGGGTTACTACCACCGTCGATATGAATACCACCATAAATATATTCTTCTATCATCAAAATTTAGATAACCATAAATTTAAAAAACTAACCACAGTTACTTAAAAAGATAAAATAACCGTTTTATTTCTTATATATATAATTTGTATTTCAATATTAATTTTCTTTTTCTTTTCACCCTTTTGTTTTTATCTATATCGACGGCAAGCCCTACGCGGCGGCCACGTCGAAGGCGAGGTTTTCAGGCGCAGTAAAAATGAGATATGCCGAGTCGAGGAGAAAGAGAAAGAAATATAGTTTTTTACTATGATAAATTTGTAAGAACAAAATAGTTATTTTACGTACATTCCATTACAAAATTAACGGTGAATCAAACCGAAAGAATATATATAAACGGATCAGAATTTTTAGAAGGGATAAATCTGATCATTTAAATTTTATAAAAATTTATTCATCATTTAATATTTTTATAAAGATTTGTATGAAATTAATTTTATAATTTACTAAAGGGAATGTATAATATTTTGCACATGGTATCAGAGTATGAAGTTTCGAAGTTCGATTGTTTCATATTAAATTATTATAATATTTTAATAGTGACATCGGAGGACATCTAAGTTGTGATTGGATATATAAAAAATCGTGAATGCTAGGAATAAAAACTCGTTAGTCCAAATTTGTAGTATTAAAGCTGGTTCACCAGCCGAAAATATAAAATAAATTTTACATCACCGGGTGATTATTGAAGACGTCGGGATAATAAATTTCGTGTATTCTTAATATCATTTATTATTTAGTGAATAGTGATCGAAATGGTTCAGAATTAACTAATGAACATACAAATTTTGCAAAAAATAATATTATGATATTAAAATTTTTTATCTAAGATATTGATCTTGATTTGTGTAGTATAAAAAAAAAATTATCAAAATTTTATATTATTTTAATATTTTTATACCGTTAAACTTGCAGACAGCTCGCTACAAGTATTAAAAATTTGATATTACACGCCCCTTCCATAAATAATATTAAAAAAATATAAAATTTATTTTCTAAATACTTTTAATACTATAAATTAAGTCTAACGTGTTCCAACATCGAAAACGACTTGATAGCATAAAATCCCCCTAAATGAATAATAGCTGGATTCTATAGAATCGAGCAACTATACTCTTAAGAGAATAGAGATTTTTGTCGCATCAAGTCATTTTGGATTATCAGAACACCAAATTGATAATCACCAAATTGATAATCGACACTGTTCAACCTGATCTACACTGTTAAAAATATTTAAAAATTAAAATTTATAATTTTTAAAAATTATTATAAAATTCATCAAAAAATTAAAAAATGAACAACCAAAAATAAATAATCTTCTGAAAATAAAAATTAGACTTTTTTAATTCATAATTAAAATTATAAAATGTTATTTAAATAGTATAAAAAATTTGCTATCAAAAATTAAAATTGTTTGGACCGCTCTATACCATTAAATAAGCAAACGACTCATATAAATCGTCAAAAACGATTGATTTTACGTTCCTTAAATAATTTTTAAAAATTATAAAATTTAACTTTTAAACACTCAAAATACTCTAAATTAATTTTAATGATTTCAATCACCGTTTCAAGATTCCTATCAAATTTAATAGGACGAAAGTCTCCAACCTCCTAAAAAAATAATAGCTAAATTATATATATATATATATATATATATATATATATATATATATATATATAATAAAGTAATATATGCAAAGTTTAGGGTTCATTAAATTTGATCAAAATCAACAATTATATTAATAAATCTCTTCATTAAATAACTCTCTTAATAATAATAATAATGCCCCTTTTTAAGTTCATAGATTTTGCATGAAAGGAGTGTTTGTAAAGGCAACCAAATTCTATAATTTAAACTTGCTTCATCAAACCTCTATTTTAATCCAATTAACTACTTTGAGTCTTATATAATAGAGATAAACAGAAAATAAATAAATAAATAAATCCAACTCTACAAAAAAAATTCTAAATGATTGATTAAAAATTTCAATTTCAATTTCAACATTTCCTATACCATATCAATGAACAAAATGGGCCCATAGTGCACTAAGGTAATAATAATAATAATAATAATAAATAAACCTTGAAAAAACTCTGGTAATTTAGCAAACAAATAAATCTTAGTTCAACTCTAATGTATAGTTTCTATACTTTCTATATTTAAATTATATTCACAAAATAGCTATAGTAATGATACAACAAGAACCCCAAATCCAGGACAATAGAACAGTTCGAATCGAGGATTCATATCGTTATATTTCAAATTTTACGATTTTTCGACATAATTTGCCCAAATTCAAGTGGTCTTTAAATTTACTGCTTTTAATGACTGATATAAGTTGAATTTGAGACTCTTTTACGGCGAGGCAAACAATGCCGAAAAATCATAAATTCTGAGTCAGATAAAGTTTAAATAGTCTAAATCATCTTTACCGATGCCGATCGTCAATTCGAATGCCCCGTCGCCGAGCCCGTTTACTTCTGGAAGCATTATATCTTTACTTTAAATAGAGTGTTTAATTTTGCTATCTCTCCATCTTTTTAGCCGGAGACCGAAGGAGCAAAGTACATGCAGATCGGCGGGTCGATCCGAAAGATCGATAATATCGCAGAAGGAATGGTCCAGATCCCATCGCCGCAGATCAAACCGGAAGCGATGGCACCCGCGTACTCATCGGCCTCCTTGGGGTTCACCCGCTCCCACACGAACAATATCACCGTCCCGATGAACATGTCGATCGCGAAGTACGCCCCGATGTAGAAGGGAATTGCCACCGCCATTGGTATCGGAATGAACTTGGACACATTCTTCGGCGTGACGTCACGCAAGAGGTTGATCACCAATGCCGCGATGAAGAACACGACGCAGATCGTGAGGCAGTGCTTGGGGAGCGCTGAGAAGCCCTCGATGCCTAGTATGGCCATCTCACGGTAGATGACGGCGTAGGGGGCCTTGTACACACCATCAGGGGCACCAATGTCGAAGGCGGTCCAGAAGAGCCAGAACGTCAAGGGGGCGATCAGGCAGCCGAGCACCGTCCCCGCCAGCTGCGACACGAACATCGACCGTGGAGACGAGAGGGTGAGGTAGCCCGTCTTGAAGTCCTGTATACGCAAAAAGATGTCATACCACAGGCAAGTAGAGAACAAACCAATTTTGTGGGGGATATTACTTTTAGATATTTACATACATAGTTGCTGTTATATTTTGTTATATGAAGACGCGCGCGCGCGCACACACACACACGTAATTATTCAAACAATGGACGAGCGGATAAGGAATCCAAAACTTGAGTTCGTAAGCTAGATAGGAAAGATGTTTTTACCTGCATGAGGTCTGCAGCGGTGGACACGATGGACATCATCACGCCGCAAGCAGCAAGCCCGGCAATCACACCACCGTTCTTGCCGACTAAAGAAGCAAATATGAAGAGGCCAATCTTCCCGTAGGTGGAGGCCAAGTTCCAGTCGGTGAGGCCTGTGCCGTAGGAGTTGCAGAAGGCGAGGGCAGGGGCCACAATGTAGCACAAGAGAACAAGGTACCACTTGACCTGCGGGAAGATTATCGGCATGGTCGCTGTGGATATTGCTGCGAGTGCGACGTAGCCAGAGATGGCTACCCAGGAAGGTATGCTGCCTTTCACAAAGATTTCGTTTCGGAGCTTTTCCTCATTCCGTAACTTATCAGAGCTCTCCTCAGCTGCGGATATGAATTTGTCAATATTAAAAAAAAAAAAAAAAGAACCTGCTTGAATGAAGTAAATTGAACTACGCATCACGATGACTTTAAAAAAAATAATCACATTATTTAAGGACATCAATTGGTTCACTCCTACATAGATAGAAATATAGAGCAAATACGTGGCGAGTTTGATTTTTATCACTTCATAAATTCACTTTTTTAGTGAAATCGTATTTCAGTGGGCCTTCTGCTTATATGCCCCAGTAAATATGCGAAATTGTGCGCCTTTTCCCTGTCATTGGATCTCACTCCATAATGCTTTAAGATTCGTACAGAATAAAGTGTCGGGCGAGAGAAAAGTCTATACGAAAAAGACCAGTCTGATAGAAAATATTGCTCCGCAACCGGCATCATGCTTACCTTTTTCAGATGTTGCGACAATAGGAAGAGCATCCTGCTTTGAGTGCGCGTTCAGTATCTCCTTTCCAGTAATCAGAATTATTTTAATCAAGTTGTAAAGACCGTCCCCAAGTATTAGAGATATGGCTATAAAAACCTGCGTCGGAGAGTACACAAATTAGCAATTCCGTCAATACGATCACTTCTGCAAGAATTTTGGCCGTAAACCAAGGATATGATATGAGAAGTATGCTAGAGCATGGGAAGCGGAATTCGCCTGGTTCATACAAAGACATAAAATGTTAGTTTTGATCACAACAAAGTACTAGCGCTTGTATTTCATTTGATACACAATTTAGTTTCTTCATTTCCTTTTCTTTTCGGTCACACATTAGAATGAGCATGATGATACGCTTCGCGCAACAGATCCTGCCTGTTTGTAACTTCTATTCCCTAATAAAAGTAGAACATTATTTGTAAAAATTTAAAAAATGATAGATTTTCACATACACCAGACTAAAAATGTACATTCCAGAGCAGTGCAAAGTTCAAAATTTTAATGTAAGTTGTAATGAGGATATCTATGATCAAACACACAATAATTGACACAATAATCCGGAACTAATACAATATTATGAGTGCCATTTTCAACATTTTGTAGTTTCTTCTCATAAGGCATACTAAGGAAAATCTTGTGGTCATTTGACTATTCCAAAATGCTCAGCAAGAAAAAAACAAAAAAAAATTCATTGAACTTGCAATAGTTCGGTTTTCCAATTGAGAGAGGAACACGAACCAAGACTATTGCAATTCATCGATAAGAACACCAAATGAGCAAGTTGGATCGTTAGCGCTAACCATTAATCCCCAAAGTTCGAGTCATTAGAAATACGCAACCAATTCACTTAAAGCGTACAGACACAGCACCCACGAGTCTCGACCGGACTCAACCTACCTACGCGTTAGGTCTATTGTTGGGCCTCTTGCCGTTAGGTCTATTGTGGACCGCAGCCCCACTCAATTTATTGAGCTCACCCAACTCAACTTATTAGCCTCTTGGGCCTATTGTCACGAGGCAGGAAGTTGGACCTATTTTTAATCCATAAATAAATAGCCAACAATCCCCCTCCCAACACATGCACCGTGTGGGAATCGAACCCGTGCCACTGGCTCTGATACTACTTGTCGGATCGTTGGCACTAACCATTAATCCCAAAAGCTCAGCAAGAAAAAAAAAAAAAAAAAAACATTGAACTTGCAATAGTTCGGTTTTCCAATTCAGAGAGGAACATGGACCAAGACTATTGCAATTCATGGATAAGACCGCCAAATGAGCAGGACATCAATACTTCGAACTTGGTTATAATAGAGAATAAAACCCGATATCTTTGCTAATAGAAAGAGGCCCTTAAGTAAATCATGTTTACCATGAAGATAAAAAGTGATCCCACAAATTATTTTCACAACTATACGGCCAAATAGAAAATGGGAGAAAGAAAACTAGGGCTTTCAGATCTAGATGGCTAAACCTACCTTCAAGCTAAACTGGTTGGATGGTGGAGTAGGGAATAATATAGTTTAGCATGCCATTAGGGGAACTGATAAATCAATCAACAGAAACTCAACAAAGGTTGTGCTTATGGCGTAAGTTTTTAAAACCATATATGGTGCATCTCCTAATTCAATCATTTCAGTAAGATAAAGTCCGTTGCTTTCAAGGTACTACAAGTGTATTACTACACCCTACCTTGTACCCGTAGAGACCTCTGAAGTCATTGCTTTCAAGGTTATCGGGATACCAATCGCCTGCACGTGCAGTGATGAATGGCCAGAGAAAACCCCATGATATAATGG
This sequence comes from Tillandsia leiboldiana, assembly GCA_029204045.2. Taxonomy (NCBI): domain Eukaryota; kingdom Viridiplantae; phylum Streptophyta; class Magnoliopsida; order Poales; family Bromeliaceae; genus Tillandsia; species Tillandsia leiboldiana. The sequence continues at coordinate 37,479,975 of CM055073.1, read as the reverse complement.
CTCCCAAAAGAACAGAGCAATTAACAATATGAGGGCATATAAGACCGCATCCAAGATAAGTGGGACTGAAGTCGAAATAGAACCTGAAAAAATTTAAACAAAATAATAATAATGGTTTCAATTATAACACCCTGTACTAGTTTGCTTTTGACAATTGCAGCTTCCACGCTTAACGTAAAATGTTTACTGTAGGCAGGTTAGAGAACATACTATTACTACTCATGAAATAGAGGTGAATGTAGAAGCTGTTCGATCAATCTGTCACTGAAAAAGGAAAGATCTGAGGAGGAGATTAATGTACCAAAACTTACGTGTTCTTAAACGCTACAAGGCCTAGTGTAGGAAAGTTGTCAAAGCCACAAGAATCCCCAACACCACTGAAGAACCACTTGAAGCAACTCCACAAAAAGCTAATGCTCAGATATTTACCAAGGCAATGAACTTGCTTTCTGCATTACATGTATTCCATGTAAGAGGTGTCAGAGATCTGCAAGCAATTATTCAATGATCTTTCTATTTATAAAAAAAAAAAAAAAAAAAAAAACAACATAGATGGGTTATCGGATAAGCAAGCAAATTTAGAGTAGGTCGGGAGAAGAAAAATCGCAAATGACTATGAATATTAATAACTTCACATTAGGAAACATTTACCCGGCAAGCTCAGCTCCAGTATTAGTATGAAAGCTGTTTATAAGCAGGGCAGTTGCTGTCCCACTTGGATATGTAAGCTTATAATCAATTACCATCACCTACAATACAAGACAAGTTTATTAAAATGTGGTCAAGAAGTGTCCCTAAGGCAATACATAGAGTACAAACTAAAAAATTAAAAACATCAAAGAGGTATTATATAGCTAAAAATACAAAGAAGAAGCGCCTTAAAGCAAACAAAAGTAAGAGTTGCAGATACCTTCCTTAGTGCGACGAGACTAAAGAGACCAAGAAAGCTAACGACGAACATGAAACCAATCATCCAACCCAAGGAAGGATTTTTAACATCTTCCGCCCTGTTGCCCGGATAATCTGGTCCAATAAGTTCATAGGTCCTCTGATCCATCGAAAGCATATACGACCCAAAGCCCCCTGTCAATGAAGGTGTAAATTAACTGAACCTTCAAAAAAGTTAAAATAGCTTTCCTTAAATAAATGTTATAATATAATATTTGTGATCAAAAATATAAACTCCAAGCTGCAAGTTAACACTGCCTACATTGCAAGGCCAAAATCTAACCGAGATACAACGAATTGAGCCTTAACATTTTTCTGAAGCACAATATACGAACATAAATCACAAATAAGGTAAAAAAAACCTCAAATCCATTGTCACGTAGAGCTGAAGTTGTTCCATATTTGATTGAGTCCAAAATGAGGCTTGAAATTCATTAAATTTGTTGAATTTGTCGGCTTATCCGCTCAAATTGAATCCTATTTTGCTCAGATCGATGTTGATTGATCGAGTTTAGATCGAGCACCCTTATTGGCAACTATTAGCAGTTTGGATTAGCCTTGTAATAGAATATAGATTACGAAGTTGATCTCCATTACGAATCAGTACCACCCAAAATCCCATTTTTACTCAACAAGAAGGCAATTTATTCATTTCATGAGCTATTCAAACCCTACAAAATCAAATTTAGTAAGAGATTTTAAAAGATGACCTAATTTGAACCAAAATTACGCGACAAATTCACAAAAAAAACGTTACCGCTAAAAGCCAACCCATAGCACGCGACCACGCACGTCTGGATCACCGTGTTCTCCTGCTTCGTGAAGGGCTTCGTCACGAACCCTATCTTCTCCACGAACCCCGTCCAGCTCTTCACGAGGAAGAACCCGAGGAGCCCCGCGGCAACATTGAGGGAGGGGATGACCCCCACGGTGAGGTTGAGCTTGTGCGTGATGACACAAAAGAGCGTCCCCAACATCGCGCTCACCACCAACCCCCTGATCGTGATCTGTTCCCTCCACGGCGGGATCTCCTCGACCTTCTCCTCCTCCTCCGCCGCCGGCGTCGGCGGAGGAGGAAGCAGCGGCTCCCCGATCTCCGCCGCCACGGAGGATGTCTCCGTCCCCATTGTCGATCGCTTAGGGTTAGGATTAGGATTAGGGTTAGGGTTGCGTGAGGGAGAGAGGAGGAGGACGACGAAGGAGAATGGAGACAATGGCGGTGTTTGGTTTGAAGCGATAATATAGCTTCGTTTGTATTGGATCCGGATGTACACTTATTTCGTACATCCGCCCCGTTATTGGTCCATTCCTGTGGGTCCCACGGAAATATCCGGAGATGGCCAATCAGAGTGCAGGATAACTGTGTTTGCTGTTGTGCTACGAACATCGGTTGAAGCGATTATCTCCTTTTCACTGGATCAGATCCGCTGTTCGTTGCTTCGCATAGGCATCTACGTTTTTATTGGTTGAAATTCTGTGGGGCCCGCGGGAATGTTATGCATTGGCCAATTGAGGGAAGGAGAATCGTGTTTGCTGTTGTGGGTTTGTACGATGTATACGGATTTTGCGCTGTTATGGCGTAGGAGATACTTTAGGGATAAGTATAAAACACCCAACAAATATAAAAAAGAATCGTATTTGCTGTTGTGGATTTGTACGGTGTTTTTGGATTTTGCGCTGTTATGGCTATGAGCTATTTTAGGAATAAGTATAAAATAGAGATCTAATATAAAAAAGTGTTTGGTATGATTCAAAAAATAAGAGAATTTGTGATTGGTATGATAATAAAGAATAAGAGAAATAGAAAGTATTAGTGGGTTAAAATGACGTTTTTGATATTAATCATAATATTTTTAAAAATAAATAAAAATTTTACTTGTATAATTTTAAATATTTAATTTGAAATATTTATTAAAAAAAAATTATATTTTATTTGTATATAAAAAAAATTATTAAAAAAAATAAAATTTATGAAATTTTATAAATTTTTAAAAATAAAAAATTTTAAATTTTATAAATTTAAATATCTTAATATATATATATATATATATATATATATATATATATATATATATATATATATATATATATATATATATATATATATATATATATATATAATAAAATAAAAAAGAAAAAACATGATCCCGCCAGGGTAGGAGTGTAATGTGGGTCGTGCCGGACCGAGACGGCCCATATTTTTCGAGCTGAAATGGGCCAGGGATCGGCTCGGCCCAGCTCGGATTCAAATCCGAGCCGTGTCGTGCCAGGCCGAATCTCTTAAGCATTCGGCCCAGCACGGCCCTTTGGCCCGAAAGGCATGGGCCGTGCTTCGGGCCGGCTTCTTAACATTTTTTTTTTAAAAAAAAAATATATAAAATTTAAAAATATAAATAATAAATTATTTTTATTTAATTGTATATTTTGATAAAAAAAATTAAAATTTATAAAAATGATTATAAAATAACAAAATTTTAAATTTTTAAAAAATTATTTATAAATTTTTATTTTAAAAAATACATTTGGAAAAGATTTTAATCCAATGGATCATAAAATTTTGATATATTAGACCAAAACCACATCTCCCAAGGTACCATAAAGACCTTGAGATGAGGGCTCATTGGGAGAAGGGCCAAGAAGAGCTCTTCTTCCCAAAAGGCTCATAGGGAAAAGAGCCAAGAAGAGCTATTCTCCCCAAGAGTTGACCCCAAGTAGAGCTCTTCTCCTCAAGAGGCGGAGGCTCATAGGTAGAAGAGTCAAGAAGAACTCTTCTTCCCAAGAGTTGACCCCAAGGCCTAAGATAAGTTGCCTCGAGCCTTGGGGTCCAGGCCAGGCTGGTACGGCCCACATGGGCCATGTGGGCACGGCCATGTGGGTCGTGCCGTGCCGGGCCGATGGGCCTTGAAGGAACGGCCCAGCACGGTCCGAAAATTTGGATTGGACCGGCCGGCATGAAGCTACAGTAGCAATATCGGGCCACGGCCCGGCCCGAAATCGTGCTGGGCCGGGCCGGCTATGGGCCGCCCGGCCCATTTTACAACCCTACACCAGGGGAACTGTTGTTCCCTTAACCCTATAGGAGGAACAGCAATTCCCCGTCCCAATTTTGTTTGGGGGATAACCCCTTATTCCCAAGTTAATCCCATACCAAACGTTGCCTTATGCGGACCGAAAATATATCCCAAAGTATACTCTTCTAATTATTAGTTAATTTTCAATTAATTTACTATAATGGTGGTGGTGATTAATTTATCCCAAATTATTATTTTTAATATTCCAACTAATTATAGATTATTAATTTTATTTTAAATGTATTTATTTAATAGTAGAGATAAAAATTAGTAAGAATGCCGAAACAACTGTTTTCGTATGAGATTTTGACTTATCAAAAAACTAGTATTTTAATATTGGGTTAATTTCATATAGCTCCTTATAAATATATCAAATAACGGATATATTCCTACAAACTTTAATTTTTTATATTTATCTCTTAAAAAAATTTAAATTTTCAACCGTTGATTTGAAGTCTTTCGATCACTAAACAAATAATATCGAAAAATTACAAAATTTATTTTTTAGATATTTCAAATTCTCTATATCAAGTCTAACGGAGTCGATCGTCAATTCGAAAGTCCTAAAATCGAAAACAACTTATAAGCACAGATGCCTATATGCTTATAAAAGCACTATAGCCGCACTCATATAGAATTGAGCTTCTATATTTTTAAAAATACTGTGCTATTAATTGGTGCTTGTAGATTTTTAATCTTGATTAAAGAATGTGCAGTTAGAATAATAGTTGGCTCCTTAGGTTTAGTTGGTAGTTTGTGGAATAGCATGATATAAGAGGTAAAATTAGTTAAATGGATAGATCTATCAGTATAAATTTTGCAAATATTAATTATTTGGTGCTTTTACAAATATAATAATCGATCTCTCTCTCTCTTTATATATATATATATATATATATATATATATATATAGAGAGAGAGAGAGTTGGGCTGGAATGCTATTGATAGCACCAACCCAACTTTGCCACCCATTTGTTAGCCTTTAGATCGCATTGAGATTTGTGTATGCTCTTTAATGAAAAAGAAAAAATTTTTACTTTTTACTTTTTCTTTTTACTTTTTCTTTTTTCTTTTTTTCATTAAAGAACATGCACAAATCTCAATGCGATCTAAAGGCTAAAAAATGGGTGGCAAAGTTGGGTTGGTGCTATCAATAGCATTCCAGCCCAACTCTATATATATATAGCTAGGCTGGAATACTATTAATAATACCAAATTATTGGTACTATTAAGTTTTTAACTCTTGAATTAAAAGATGTATGATTGAAATGATAGTAGGCTCATTAAATTTAATAGGTGATTGCAAAAATAGTAAAATCTAACGGATAAAAATAATTAAAAAATTTGATCTAAGAGTAGAAAACTTGATAGTACCAATAACTTAATACCATTAATAATATAGTAGTCGAACTTATATATGTATATATATATATATATATATATATATATATATATATATATATATATATATATATATATATATATATTTATTTATTTATTTATATATGACACCAGGAGATCATGAACACTAGTAATAATAATTTGATTTAAAAATTTTATGTTCATGATTTGGGCGCGATGATTTATTATTGCTAGTGGATTGAATCATAATAATTGATATAAAAATCGGTTTGAAGTATGAGATAGCCCTAGGAGTATAATGTGGGTTGTGTCGGGCAGGCCCGGCTTCAAATCAGGGACATACCGGGCATTCAACCAAGCACGAGCCGGGCAGTGCTTCGGGCGATTTTTTTTTTTAAAAAATATAAAATTATAAATATAAATAATAAATTATTTTATTTAAATTTATATTTTGATAAAAAAAATTTATAAAAATAATTATAAAATAATAAATATTTTTAAAAAATTGAATTTGATAGAGGGTTTTGTTCCAATAGGCCAAATTGAACTAAAATTATTTGGTCCATTAGACTAAAACCACTTCGCCCAAAATCCACACTTTGGGAGGAGAGCTCCCGGAGAGAAGCCCGGGAGCACAGACCCCAAGGCCCTTGGAGTTCGAGCTGTGCCGGCGGCATGCCTCTCCTAGGCACGGCACGGCCTAGGCCTTCTTCAGGTCGGGCCTTTAGGCCCAAAAGAAAAGGCTTAGTACGGCTCAAAATATTGGGTCGGGTTGGAATGGGTTTTACATCTCTAGATGAGACTTACATGGTGATTTTGGATTATATGTGACACGCTGATGAACTAAATGGAGGGAGTCTGTGACATCTTAATAGTTCCACATCGCATAGGTATAAGAGACTCCGATAATAATAATTATACTTAAATATTTTGAGTATCTGGCTTGAACCTACTGAGCTATTATTGCTATAACATTTTGAGCCGCTGATTTAGAATGATATATAACTAATACTTTTAATCGTCACACTACCAAACTAAATCGTAGGAGCCTTTATGTATTTTGACCTAAGAAGTAAATTGCATTACTATGTTATGAGCAATGCTATCTGTACACTCCGTGTGGGGTGCACGATATACACCATGTCCATCCAATGATGAAAACTTATTCACTCGTCATTTCAAAATGACGAATAAAATTCACCCCATCTTATAATAAATGGAATGCAAGATGTGCACCCCATTTAAAATGTACAAAAAATATTTTTCTTACTGTATATATATCTCCTCCATTTTCACCTTCTCATAGAACTACAATTGTCAAGTTAGTTGGTCAACTGATGATTAAGATTTTTTTTTTATTAATTTAAACTCTACCATGTGCTCTTTCAGAGGGTGTTAAGTTGCTCAAAAAATTGTAAACGAATAATTTTTTTTAATAAAATTCATAAAAACATCTTTGAATTTTTTTTTTAATGTAAACTATTTTATTTTTGGCATTTAAAAATTATTTGGCTATATGTCATTATTGTTTTTTTTTTTTCAACCTCTTTAGCCAACTAAAATGGATAATAAAAGGGCGAGTTTTTATACACCTATATTTCGCGACTATTAGCTTCTTCCTCTATCAAGTTTATGTTTATAAACAATTTTAATATTTAACCTTTTTTATTATACTTTTGATAGAGGCAAATTAAATTTAATGAATTTGATCAAATCAGTCCGTCCAAATTCACTAAATATAATAATAAAAAATTTAAAAAGACAAAGTCGTAATATTATGAAAATGACTATCAATTTATTTTACAATTTTACCTTTTTGATTTGAGAAGTGATATTAACAAATATAATTTTGTTAGAGATTAATGAGATTTATTGAATCATGCCCCAATTCAATCACTTAATAATAACCAAATTTAATAAATCTGTCCGGATGCATTGAATCTGATAAAAAAATTATATTTGTACTCATATTTTATATATATATATTCATTTTGATTTGGGGCTTATTGGATTCATTATATCTGTTCGAATTCATTGAATCTGATCAAAAAATAATAATAAAAGTTAAATGGCAATATTCTAGAGATACAATGAAATGATTATCATCACTATTAACTAATGAATTTAACATGGACTTAATTTAAATTCATTGACTCTGTCCAAATCAATCGCCAAGTAATGACCAAATTCAATGAACCTGTCTTTTTAGCTTTTATCAAAAAAAAAGAAAAAGTATTTCTCAATAACATTACCCTTCTAGTAATTACAATTTACAATAACTAATAAAATTAGATTTGCTTTTTGATGTATATGTTTCCTATTCCAATCCAATCATGTGACCACAATACCCCTTTTTGCTCCTATATACTTTTGGTATATCATAATTTTCCTTTAATATTCATAGTATTCACTCTACTTTTTCCACATTCAATTAATAGCAATTTTGAAAATATTTAATAAATTTAATACCATATTTAGATTATTTCATACACTTTCTCAATGCTTATAAATGCCCTAAAATGTCCTTGCAAAATTCCACAAGTCCTTGAGTGAGGAAAAAAACAAAAAAAAAATGGGGTGTAGAGTACTACTCCCTCTTTGTTTTGTGTTTGTGTTTGCACTGTCATTTTTCAATACTAATGGAGCTAGGCCCCAAAAGCCCATTGGGCCCATAGTGGTTGGGCTTGTGGGCCCCCAACGCATAGGCGGGGGTCCCGACGAGCCTCTTCCTGGGCGATCGCCACCGCCACCGTCACCGTCGTCCACTGACGGCCCAAAAGACGAGCTGCGTATTCCGCCCGACGAACCGGATCCACGTCCGCGAAAACCCAAACCGCTGCCGCCGCTGCCGCCACCACTTGTTGTGAACAATAATAATTTGGAAGGCATTCAGAAAGTTGTTAAAAAGTTTAAACTTTTTCCTCCGGACGAGCCGTGGCCGCCCGGGAATCCACCGCGGGACCCGCCAGTTTTGAAAAATAATGTAAAAGATCTATGGCCGCAGCCTGGTAGACGATTTCCGCCGCTGCCATCTCCCGGAAATCCACCGCGACAGTCACCGGCTCCGAACAATAATAATAATCCAAAAGATCTATGGCCGCAGCCTGGTAGACGATTTCCGCCGCTGCCATCTCCCGTGAATCCACCACCGCGGCACTCGCCGGCTCCGAAGAATAATCCAAAAGGTCTGTCATTGACCTTTTGGTAAATGAATTCCACCGTTTCCATCTCCGGCGAATGCATAAAGCTCAATACTATTACTATCGCTATCGCATTCTATAAAATGCACTCTATACAATTGTACATGAGTGCACGAGCATATTAAGGATGAAATGTACATGAAAATTATATGAATAATAATTGGCGAATAAAGCTCGTGTTGTTGAAATTCTTGCTATTATCTATCTACGAATTTACCTTTTTATCCTTTTCGGTCCACGGTGTGGAGAATAGTTGGAATCTCAAAATCAAATGAAAGGGGGAGAGGGGAGGCGCATGCACCAAGCAGGTTCTTTTCGGTCCACGGTGGGCCAGGTCCACGCAATGCTTTAACCAACGCTGAACCGAATCGGATCCAAACTCTCTTATCGGGTCCGAAGACTCCGAACCCGAAGCAATTTCGACCCGTGCTCAAATTAGGAAGTTAAAACCCCAAGTAGAGATAGAGAGAGAGAGACGAGTGGCGGCGGTGGAGGAGGTGGCGGCGGCGGAGGAGGTGGCGGCGGCGCCGCCGTAGGAGGCGGCGGAGGAGGGGCGATGAAGACGCCGGCGGATTTCCTCAAGTCGATAAGGAGGGGGCGACCCGTCGTCGTCAAGCTCAACTCCGGGGTCGATTACAGAGGTGGGATCCGATTCTAGGGTTTCGTTTCCCCTTTGTCATCCTTTACCCTAATCGACGCATTGATCTAGTTGCTTAAACCATAATTCCAATGTGTGTTTGTTCGGATTGTTGTTTTTACCCCTTTATATCAATTTTTTTTTTGTAAATTATTGATACAGTTCATCGTAATTTGTGGTTTGAAAGATGTCTCGCTGCGAAAAAGGACAAGGATAGGTTTTCTAGGTTTTGTTCTTCTTTTTTCTCCTTACTTATCCCAAAACCCTAATTGGAATATGTGTTTGTTTGGATTGGTTTATCCCCTTTTTTCCCTCTGTTTTTTACTTAAATTTCATAGAATTTATTGCAATTTTTGGTTATAAGATGAGTTTATTATTACTCCTGTGGGTTGTTTTTAGGGTTCTATTACAATGCAAGGGGGTAATAATCGTAGATTTAATGTGAGAATAGGTTCTTCTAGGGTTTCTTCTTCTCCTCCTCCTTTTTAATCCTTGCCATAATCAAAACATTGGTATAGTTGCTTAAACCCTAATTGGGATATTTGTGTGTTTGATTGATTTTTTTTTCTTAATTTTAATCGAATTTATTGAGATTTGTGGGTATAATATTTCTTGCTGAGAAAAGGGAGTGATTTTTATGAGCTTATTATAACTTCTGGGGTGTTTTTATTAGCTTATCATAGTTTTGCTTCAGAATAGGCTTTCTAGGGTTTCTTCTTTTTAATCCTTACTTAAAGTGGAAACTTTAACTGTAATTGTTTTTCAAAATTTTGAATTATGGACTATTTTAATTCAGCCGCCCAACATTTCAAAATTTTGATTTTACTATCCAATCTTTCAATTTGTTTGAATTGAATCAGTGAACGGTGCTTTCACATCAAAATTTAAACTAACTAAATCTGTAAAGATACACGACGCAATCAAATTTTGAAGTAAAAGTGTCGCCGATTGACTCAAATTAAACAAATTGAAAGGTTGTGTAGTAAAATCAAACTTTTGAAAAATTAGGCAATAAATCAAAATGGTTTATAGCTCAGGTAAAGTTAAGTACGTTTTTATCTTAATAGAATCTATGGTAATTTAATTTGTAGTTTAAAAGATATCCTATTGAGGCAAAGGTGCAATTTTTATAGGCTCACTATTGCTTCTGGGGCAATTTTTTCTATATGTTTTTGGTTGGTTTGTTTATGCCCTTTTTCCTAATTTTTCTCGATTTTAATTTGGACTTTGGATCCTGGCGCAAAAATGCAGTTATACATCATCCTAGCTATTGCTATACTTACACGCTTGCTTGCCGATTGTGCTCATTCGCACATGCTTGGTAGGGTTGCTCCCTTCAAGTCGGCGCTCCAGAGTTAGCCATCACGACATTATGCTCGCCGGTGCGGGATTGGGTGCTGATTGATACGCCATATGGGAGGCTATATTCGCCGGTGCAGGATTGGATGTTGATTGGTATGTCTCAAGAGTGGGGATGATGTCTACCACGGGACCATAAGGTATGGCGCAAGCTGGGACTTTACCTCGTGCAAGTCCTTGAGAGGAATCGAACAAAGTTAACTCTTTAACCCTTGGTTGTTTCAACTTCGAATTAATCGTTAATCGTTAAAATTTCTACGCGATGATTGTCGATATTATAGTTATAGTTATATTGATTGCTACAAGATACATGTACTTACAAGCGCATCATAATTCATCACATTTTGCTGCTAAATACACCTATTGTAATCGTTGGTTATACATTATAACTTGTACCTGCTTCGACATCGCTATGATAAGTTGCAAATTCATTTATTCTTTGGTTTATATTACCAGTTACATCTACATTTCCAAGAATGCAAAACGGCGGTTCGGTTTGTTTATCGCAATTAGACGCGTAAATGCATCAGGAATACTAGCTTGCCTCGATGGATAATATGAACATCGCGATGGAGCAAACCGAGGAGTACGTGAACGGCCAACTAAAAGAACAAATATGGGGATGCATTTATCAGAGAAAATAATGGTGATTTCTCAAAGTTCTACTTGTCCCAGTGCTTGCTTCTTTCTGAATCACTTTTTCTGATGTTTACTTTCCTTATTACGGATGCAGTTCTCTACATCAGCACCTCGAAACGAACTCTCGCCGAAGGCGTTTGGGAGCGCCCGATCGATCCAACTATAACAAGTTGAGTTATTCTTTCACTGATTATCGCGTACTTGCTCAGTAGGGGTATATTTATACAGAATTTGGATCTAATAGGCCACCACAGTTTTTATGTGGCCTGTTTGAGATGTGGAGATTGAGCTGAGTAAGGTTCTGATTCTGATTTGCAGGTGCTTTTTTATTTTGTAATATATGTTTTCTGCAACTTGCTTATGTAGCTATCCATGTGGGGCATTTTGATGTAAACATTTAACCTGTAAGATCTAGTAACTGTTCTTATATTAACATCAAGTGCATATTTTGCCTCGCTTCTGATTCTGCGTCAAGCTTTAGTTCATATTTACAGAATTAAGGATACAAACGGGGCGGATCTGGAGGCGGAGAATCCGTCCTTCAATTAATATTTTTTTTTTATAAATTATAATATTATTAGGCTAAATTACAGAAAACCTCTCTCTAATATCCCGCTTTTTACTTTACCTTCCTGTTTTTTAAAAGTCGACAATCTGTCCCCTCGTAATTTACCGAAATGTCTTTAAGGGACAACGCGGTTAACGGAGGGGGTAAAATAACTATTATGCCCTTACCTTATATTGGAGAGAGAGAGAGAATGCATTTTAATTTGTTTTTCGTTTGAGGGTATTTTGGGTATATTAATTTTTTTTTAAAAAAAGTTTGATGGTTCACTCACGGTTTCGTGACGGCGGGGGTAACTGTATATTTCGGTAATTATGAGGTGGCAGATTGTCGACTTTTAAAAGGCAGAAAGGTAAAGTGGAAAAGCGGGATATTAGAGGGAGGTTTTCTGTAATTTAGTCATATTATTAATAACTTTTTAATGGTATTGAATAATATTATTAAGTTGTATATAATTAATAACATCAGCTAAAAAAATTTAAAATATTAATCAAAATTAGCAATAATTCTTTAAAGTTTCAAATGCATGCCATATTGAACAAAAATAAAAAGCCTACTAAAATTACAACATCAATTTATTTATAATTAAATATTTCTAAAAATATATTATTTTTTAGAGATTTTTTTAAAAAACATAAATAATTTTCACGACGGATTCGGAGCTGTTCAATTTTTTTTTTTTTTCATTTTTTATCTCGAATTCATCTCGGATTATAAAATTTATTTTATTTTCTGTTTTGAATTCGCCAATCCGGATCCATTTGCATCCCTAAGCTGAATACTGACATGAACTTTTTGAAGTGCAAAATCAAAAGCTCTAATATGATTTTTTTTTTTTTTTTCCCTGATGCAAAGAGAAGCTAGAAAAAAATTTAAATCAAATTATTATTAGTGTTTTTTCAAATAGCTCTAAGCTATTCCTATCCAAACGCCAGCGAACTATGGGAACTCAGCCACCACTTCGACCCCAAGTTCGATCAAATCAAAGAGTCGGCATGCGTTCGTCTTACTTCTGTCGCATAAAAAATAATCGCTAAAATAGCACTTTTGCATAAACTCCGGACGGGCCAAACAGGTGCCAAAACTCCAGCATGGCAAGCACAATGAAAATCACAGACAGTGAAAACATCCAAACATGAGAAAAAACAAAATCATGCCTCTCAGAATGTTCACAAACAAGAAAACAACACAAGATCAAATTAAATTAAAGGGCCAATGCATCCCTACAAGTAGCAGTTTTGGTACACCAAAAGTGTTAGAGTGAGGTTCTAGCTAAATATAAAGCACAAAGTTGATCTATCTTTAACTTGTAAAAGTGGAATCCTCAAAAAACAAGAGAGAGATTTAGATCTGACCTACTAAAGTAAAAAAGCCTTATGCAAGAGTTTTATTCCAACCTTAGTTCTTAAGATAAGTCACCCAAACTTAAAGCAAACTACTACAGATCAGTTCAATAAATAGATATGCACTACTAATCACAAACAAAACAGGCACCACAAAGACTATAATCAGGTGAAAATGGTTTAAGTCGACGAAAAAAGGATCAAATCTTAGTTAAGCTGAACTTGATTTCATGCAATGAACTTGTAGTGTCCAAATCTGATACACCGACAGCGCTGCAAACTCTGATATAATGAGAATACCAAAATAGCAGACGAAAAACAAGTGACTTTTAAAGAGTAAGGAAGAACGATAAAATCGCCCTTGTGCTTCGCTTCTTTCCGATCGAACGACGTTCCAATGGATGTACGTCAACGAGGTACTATATTAATAGTTTAGATGCCCTATTAGCATCTAATTAAAATGTCGAAGAATACAGAGAAGAAATTCTATTGCCTTTAAGAAATACAACAGAAATAAATGAGCACAACAAGGTGCGGATAAATGGAGAAGCTAAAGCATTGCTTCCTCCTCCTCAATGCTGAGTTCATAACTAAAACAGCCATACCTTAAAAGACCACCATTTGGTAGTGATGAGTCTTGAAGTGATCTCCCTCTTGGGAGCAAATTAGGGCTTGTGAAAACCCCAAAAAATTACTATCAGAATTCCGTGAAAGAAGTTAATAGATGATACAATAGAGGCGAGAAATCCAATAGATGTCGAACTTTTGGGATCCATTCAGTTGTATCTTGGCGCTTAGAAAAGACGATTTAAGTCTCAGCATTTTCCATCGCGACCTCTTCCTCGACCTCTGTAATTACCTTAAGAAGGTCAACTGGGGTAGCCGCTGGATCCAATTCGTGGCAACCTTTCGGAGCATTACGGCCTTCGTCTCCCGTAAGTAAATGAGACGGAACTTGATGTGAAAATCGAAAGAATTCTTCTTTCGGTATCCTCCTTATTTCTTTTGGGTCCATATGTCTGTGAAAAACTGTTTTAAAACCCGCTACTTTTACTAACGGAGTGACCGTTACGCCGTTTTCCTCATCAAAATCCTCAAGAACTTCCACCATTTCATACTTGTGAATCACATCATCGGGCGTAAGCTCGTTCCAAGCGGAGGACCAGTTTCGGTACAAGGCCCACGTATCGCCTTTTCTGGGGACGATTCTAACAACTCCTCGCCGACCTTTCTCCCATCGAACTCGATGAGAGAACATGTTAACGGTTTCCGTTATTTCATATCTGCCAACTCGGAAATCCCCACTTGTTTTCGTAAATCCCGAGGCAACCCAATTTATCGGGCCCAGCTCGATATTGGTTTTTGAATTGAGGAAGCTCATGCGGACCTTAAAGGGCTTCAAAGAAATGACTTTTTGAACCATGGCATATAACCGGGGCATGCCATCTTCATTATCGTACGTGGCCCATACTTGATCACCTTCGAAAGCTCTTTCCGTGCGATCTTTGTCAAAATCGTGGAAATCCGGATCAGGCACGTCGATCGCTATCTGCTTACTTCTCAAAGTCGAAACTTGATTCGCAATAGTTCTCGAACTAAACAACCGGGTTTGTTCGTCAGCTATTTTTCCATTATTATTATCCTTTTCATCTTCTATTCCTTTCGATTTTTGCTTATCTGCCGATTTAGCAGCCGCAGCAACATTCCATTCTTCTACCTTCTTACCGATCGCAGCCTTAGCTTTCTCCATCAGCAAATTTCGGAAACTAATTTGGGCAAATTCCTTCAAGTTGCTCTGCCGAGAGCTCACTCTAGTCTTCACATTATCACCGGAAACACCGTTAGGCTTCTCCGCATCAGGAAAAACAGCTTTTCCCGCGCCAGGACCCCGCTTCTCTATCTCATCTCTACCAGCATCACCATCAATACTTTTTCTTCTTTTAGGAGGCCTCCCGGCTCTAGAAGAAGGCCTTTCCTGCCCAGATACAACGCCACCTTCACCATAATTTACGACATAGCTCTTGCTATGCAGAGTTGCTGCCTTCGCCTTCTCCTGCTTCCTCGTTTGAGCGTAAGAGTTCGTAGTGTTATAGAAATCGAGATTCCCTTCTTGTTTGTGAAAACTATAGTCGTGCTTCATCGAACTCGAGTTGTGTTGGTTTTGATCGGCCGACCAAGAGAAGGAAGAATTAGCTCCCGTATTCGGAAACCCAATCTCTACAGCCAGGAACGCCTGGTGGCAATTAGGGCACAAAAGGTTGTGATTCAGGTACACTCGTAGGTACTCGTACTGCATCCGGCATTTGTTGCACGACGTCCAGAACGTGTCGAGCCGGGGCCCACGAGCTGCCGCGGCGGCCGCGGCGGCAGACTGACAACCACCGCCGCCGCTCTTCCTACCTCTCGCACCGGATGATGCTCTGTTATCAGAAGCCGTATAATAGCCATTATGCTCGCCGCGTTTTTGACAAGCGCTTCTCTTCTGATCATACAACGACTTACTGCTCTTATCGGACAGCACGCTCCATGCCTCGGAGATGAGCTTAAAAGCACCTTCGGCGCCAATGGACTTGTTCTTATCCGGATGAAGTTGCAAGGCTAGCTTCCTATATTGTTTCTTCACGGTCTCTTCGTCCTCAAACGGATTGAGCGAGAGAATCGAATACCAATCGCTCTCCCCGTTGAACTTCGATTCCGAGGCAAGATAGACGTCTAGGGTGGCGACCATCTGGGCGATGCCATCGAGAGAGGGAAAGAGGTTTTGCGCCTTGAGCGCGAACTTCCTAGCACTCTTAAAGTCTCTCGAGTAGAACTTCCTTTCCGCGACCGCTTTCGCCCGAAGCGCTTCGTCTCTATTGCAATCCATTATATATATCACCGACAACAAGAGATCGCACTCAGCCCATCAATCGACTGAGAATTACCATTACTTTGATGCTTCGAAATGCGATACTACTAAATCCTCCGATTTCCTAAACTGCAATGAATCACAATAATACAATAAAAGAAACCGATTAGCTTCACAACAACAACAACAACAACAACAACAACAACAACAACAACAACAACAACAATAACAAATCATAGAGCTTATTGTTTATACTCACACAAATGTAATTACCTAAATATTTTAGGTATAAGAGTACATAGCAAACATAACAATTAGATCAATGCTTAATAGCAAAACATAGAACAAATAAATCAAAGTTAAAAAGGGAAAAAAAAAAGAAGAAAACCCACTTTTGTTTTGCTAGCTCAAATTCTCATAAATCATAATTCCCCAACTAATTAATGCCCTTATATTAAAACAATAAGAGAGAAAAATGAAACCCTAGTTAAGAGCAACACAGTAAAGATCATCATCATCATCATCATCAACAAGAACAACAACAACAATAACAAAAGTTCACAACAGCCGATCTACGAAACCTAGGGTTCCAATTACCAATTCAGAGCTCGTTTTACACAGAAAAACCGCAAATTTCTAGGGTTTCAGCTCTAGAAACCCTAATTAGCCCGATCTCCCGCATCAAACCACGGCGAGTGGTGAAAACGGGCTCAATCGAAAGAGGAGCTAAAAATTAAGGGAAAGAGAGAGTACCCATTTGGAGAAATTCCTCCCAGATGATGGAATTTGGATCACAAATCCGCATCAGAAGCCCCAAATCCCCCAATTTTTACTACAATTTGGGGGAAATTTTGGACACCTTGAGTCAAACTCCCTCAGAGCCAAAAAAAAATTAAAATAAAATTAAAATAAAAAAAAATAAAAATAAAAATAATAAAAACCCCCTAAATACCAAAATGCCTGTAGAGGAAAAGGGAATAAAAAGAGAGGGTCACTCACACCACTGTATTTTTTTTAATTTTTTTTTTTGAAATTTTATAATATTTCCTCAATTTAAACCTTACCTTTATTTCATATTTGAGGAAACCCTAACCATGGTTAAACTTTTTGCCCCAAGGATAGGTTTGTCATTTCACTTGTTATAATAATAATAATAATAATAATAATAATAATAATAATAATTAAATTTTATCATTTAGTAAAAGAGCAATGCTACATGTACACCCCGAAGGGGTGTACATTATACACCTCCACCATTTTAATGGTGGCGATATTTTTTACGGGTCACATCGAGTGACACATCATCACATCCCCACCCTTAGATGGGTGGGGTGTATGATGTACACCCCGAAAGGGGTGTACACACACCCCGAAAGGGGTGTACACATAGCATTTTCCTTAGTAAAATAATATTTCTAGAAGTATTAAATTAGTTAAAATTTTGGATCTATAATTTTATTTATGATGTGAACTTTATAAAAAAATA
This sequence comes from Tillandsia leiboldiana, assembly GCA_029204045.2. Lineage (NCBI taxonomy): Eukaryota > Viridiplantae > Streptophyta > Magnoliopsida > Poales > Bromeliaceae > Tillandsia > Tillandsia leiboldiana. The sequence continues at coordinate 37,462,517 of CM055073.1, read as the reverse complement.
AAATTTATATATGGTGCAGCTAAAATCATATAATTATTAAGTAAAATAAAAATCAGATTTTTAAGAATTTAATATATGGCATATCATATTTAGTGGTATCATATTTGGATTTATAATTTTGTTTATGTTATGAACTTTATAGAAAGATAAAATTTATATATGGTGCAGCTAAAATTACATAATTATTAAGTAAAATAAAAATCAGATTTTTACAAATTTTATATATCGCATATCATATTTAGTGGTATCAGATTTGGATCTATGATTTTGTTTATATTGTAAATTTTGTAAAAAAAATAAAATTTATATATGGTGTAGCTAAAATCACATAATTATTAAGTAAAATGAAAATTAGGATTTTAAAAATTTAATATATCGCATATCATATTTAGTATTATCAGATCTATGATTTTGTTTATATTGTGAACTTTGTAAAAAATTAAAATTTATCTATGGTGTAGCTAAAATTACATAATTATTAAGTAAAATAAAAATCAAATTTTTAAAAAATTTATATATCTCATATCATATTTAGTGGTATCAGATTTGGATCTATGATTTTGTTTATATTATGAATTTTGTAAAAAAATAAAATTTATATATGATGCAACTAAAATCACATAATTATTAAGTAAAATGAAAATCAGGTTTTTAAGAATTTTATATATCGCATATCATATTTAGTGGTATCAGATTTGAATTTATAATTTTGTTTATATTGTGAACTTTGTAAAAAATTAAAATTTATATATGATGCAACTAAAATCACATAATTATTAAGTAAAATAAAAATCAGGTTTTTAAGAATTTTATATATGGCATATCATATTTAGTGGTATTAGATTTGGATCTATGATGTTGTTTATATTATGAACTTTGTAAAAAATTAAAATTTATATATGGTGCAGTTAAAATTACATAATTATTAAGTAAAATAAAAATCAAATTTTTTAAAAAAATTATATATCTCATATCATATTTAGTGGTATCGGTCATCGATTGTATATTTTATTTAAAATATTAAAACTTTAGTACTTATAAAATTATTTTAGTTATATTATTAATTTATTTTTAAAATTTTTGTATATTATTATTATTATTATTATTTATATATTTTTGGGCTAATGGACAGCAAAGAACAGCACATGTGAAAGATTATCAAGCTAATAAATATGCATGTGGGTCCCACAATTTTAGGAAGGTCATAATAATTATTTTTTAAAAAAAGTTTTGGGACATTTTTAACCCATGGAGAACCTTTAGTTAAGGAATATGAAACTCTAGGGGGTAATGGGTAACCTCACCCTGTGGTTAGATTAACCAGGGTGGTGAGTTAAGGAGCTTCACCACAGTGGTTAGGTTAAAATTGCATAAATATTATGGTTTTTTTATTATTTTTTTTTTAAAAAAAAAAAAATAATCACAACCACTACTTCAAAAAGTTTCCCTAATCCTTATAATTTTGAGAGATGCCCACATGTGTGAGCTTTTTCAGTGTGGGACCCACCTCCTCTAATGTGCTTTTATACTACTCCATCATTTTTCTCCCTTTATTTATTTATTTATTTATTTATTTTTAATAATTCTCTCTATCTTGATTATACTCTTTATCTTGATTATAAAACTTCTATAATTACTTTTGAAAGATATTTATTTTTAGCTGTTCATTTTTTTATCTACAGGACAAGAAAAGAATATCAAAAAAATATGAAATTTAATTTTTAGATAGTTTAAATGGTTTAGATCATATTCAACGGTGCCGATCATCGATTTGAAAACTTCATCATTGAAAACAAATGGGTGGCAACTGAGCATTTGGTACTATTGAGTTTTCGGCCATTGAATGAAAGAATGTGCGGTTAGTATGATAGTGATTCTCTAGAATTAAGTGGGTTGTTGGTGAAATAGTATAATAATAGGGGACCACTATAATCATAACCGCACATCCCTTTATCTAAGAGTCGAAAAGTCAATAGTAACAAATGTTTGGTGCTATCGATAATATGGTAGCCGGACTATAATTAATATAACTACGGCTAATTTCATATGATTTGAATATTTTTATACCGTTAAATTTACAAATGGCTTACTACGACCATTAAAAATATTGATTTTAAGCTTCTTCGATCAGTAGGCGAATAATATTGAAAAATTACGAAATTTATTATTCAGATAGTTCAAATTCTCTAGATAAGTCTAATAAAACCAATCACCCATTCCGAAGTCCCAAATATCGAAAACAACTTAATATATCTATGACCTATAAAAGGCATTAAATAATTTTTTTAAAAATTTCTTTCAAAATACATTCATTTATTATATTTTAATAATTTTGTGGTTGTTAAATATTATTAATTATCATCATAGAGTGTCATCCTGATCTTTCATTTCTATCACCTATATTAACAATTAAATAGATTGTTTTAGTTTTTAAATATCTCATTACTTCTATTTAATTCTCCAAATTACTAAAATTCTTTTAATATTCACCATACTTTTCATGATTTTATAGTTTTTTTTTTTAAATAGCTATTTTATAATGAGTTACTAAATTGTTATAATTAATTCGATTATAATTAATTTGATATATATATATATATATATATATATATATATATATATATATATGCTTTTAAAAGCACAAATTCATTTATACTTATGAATTTTTTATCATTGAATTTGTATTAAAATTTGTGTTTTTATAAAGTCAACTAAAGAGATAGAAAAATAAAATAAAAAGAACAAATTTCAATACAAATCTAATGGTAAAAAATTTACAAGCATGAATGGGCTTATACTTTTAAAAGCATATAAGCTTTACTCTCTCTCTCTCTCTCTCTCTCTCTCTCTATATATATATATATATATATATATATATATATATATATATATATATATATATATATATATATATATATATATATATATAGTCCGGCTACTATACTATCGATAGTACCCAGTATTTGGTGCTATCAAGTTAGATCAACTCCTTTGATTATTTTCACCCGTTAAATTTTACTATTTCCTAACCACCCATTAAACCGAAGGGGTCCACTATCATCTCAACCACACATTTTTTAATTCAACGGTTAAAAACTTAATAGTACCAATGACTTGATACTATTAATAGTATTCCAGCCTAGCTATATATATATATATATATATATATATATATATATATATATATATATATATATATATATATAGTAGAGTTTGAGTTTATATACTTTTAAAAGCACAAGGCTAAATATGCTTGTAAATTTTTTACCATAAAATTTGTATTGGGATTTGTGATTTTGTAAAGTAAGCTAAAAAGAGAAAAATAGAAAGTATAATAGCACGGATCTCAATGCAAATCTAATGATAAAAAAATAGTATATTTAAAATTTTTCTTTTAAAAATATATAAGCTCAACTATATATATATATATATATATATATATATATATATATATATATATATATATATATATAAAGAGAGAGAGATAGAGAGTCCGGCTACTATATTTGTACAAGTACCAAGTAATTGGTGCTTGTAAGTTTTTTATCGTTAGATCCACCCATTTGACTAATTTTATTTCTTAGATCATTCTATTCCACCAACCACTCACTTAATTCAAGGGGCCTCCTATCATCTTAACCACACATCTTTTCATCCAACAGCTAAAAACCTACCAGCATCAATAACTTGATATTTTTAAAAATATAGAAACTCAATTATATATATATATATATATATATATATATATATATATATATATATATATATATATATATATATATAATCTATTTTAGCCATTAACTACTAATTTTTAATTTGTTTTTTAATTATGAACTATTAAAATTATTAAAAAATGCACTATAAATAAAATCTAGCATAGTTTGCAAATAGAAAATAAAGCTTGACTGTCTATAAATTAATTTTTTAAATAATAATATTGAGTAGCTTTACTCATATTTTTAAAAAGTTATGTTTATATAAAACCTTTTAAAAATCATTTAAAAAAAATCAAAATATATTATTTTCTATAATTTGAAAAAATAAGATAACTTTTAATCCTGTGCATTTTCACGGATCATTTGCTAGTTCTTATATGTGGATTGAAAATAGTAATCAACTATCTCAAAAATTCGTGCCGATAGAAAAGACACACCTACCGCGCTTAATAGCTCAGCCAAAGCACCTCACGGGTTTCGACCTGACTTAATCCATCTGAACGTTAGATATACTGTTGAATTTCTTACCGTTAAATTCATTATAAATTATAATTTTACTGAATTTAGTGAGCTCATCAAATTCAATTTATTAACCTTAGGAACAAAAACAAATTTATTAATCAATAAATAGTCAACATTATATATATGAGCAATGCTAGGTGTACACCCCAAATAGGGTGTACATTTTACACCCATCTCATTCTGGAATGAGTATTTTTCTACTCGTCACATCGATGTGATGAGTGAAATTTATTCCACTTCAAAATAAGATGGGTGTAAGATGTACACTCTATTTTTCTATATATATATATTTGGTTGCTGGATCACATCACCAAAACTATGATTGCATGGTCAGAGGTACAGTTGTACTAAAGGATCACTGATCAATGTACCCACTTAGTCCAGCAATTGGTACCACCAACTCTAATCTGAGTGATCTTGAGTTCCATTGCTGACACCATTTGTTATTTATCTTGAGTTCCACCAACAAAGAAGTGAATTAACTATTTATTATTTACTAGACTTGGGCTATTATATTCTTATGAGTGTAAAGTCTTTTTCACTTATAAATTGTTTTTGACATTAGAATTTTCGAATCGATAATTCATATCGTTAAGTATAATTTAGAGTATTTAAAATTTTTAGAAAATAAATTTTATAATTTTTTAAAATTATAATAAAATCTATTAAGTGAGTATAAAATGAACGGTCAAAATCGAACGGCCTACTACAAATGGAGAATTAAAATTTTTAATTTAAGATCGATAATGAATAGACTTTTCTATCAAAAATTCAGTCAATTTCGATTTTTTTACACTGTTAAACCAGCAAATATCATATACCGACAGTTAAAAATTATTAATTTTGAGATCTTTCGAATGTAAGATAAATAATATCGAAAATTTATAAAATTTGATTTCTAAAATTTTTAAATACTTTTAATCATATTTAATAATATGAATCGTCGATTCAAAAACTTTATTATCAAAAACAATTCATGAGTACCGAACTCATAAGAGTATTATATATATATATTGGATTTTAGGCCAGCTCAAGTGTAAAGAGATTTATATTTGGTGAATTTTAATTATTAAATTAAGATTTTAATTTTCTTCTAACTTTTTATCTAGTGGTAGAGCTCTAAATTTAACATGTTATTCGCGAGCCAACTCATCAAACAAGCCGAATACGAGTTAAATTTTTCAGCTCAATATTTCAACAAGTCAGCTCATGCTGAACGCAGCCGGCCCCGGCTAACTCATGTTCGGCTAGTTGACAGCCCTATTTTTACCATATCAAGTTAGGGTATATATAAGTATACACTCCTTTAAGAGGGTGTATATCTTACACCCCACTCCATTCTGGAGTGGGATGAATTCCACTCGTCACTCGATGTGACGAGTAGAATAATACCCACCCCAGGATGGGGTGGGGTGTAGGATGTACACCCCTAAAGGGGTGTACACCCAGCATCGCCCATCAAGTTAAAGGTGTACCCATGCAATTTTCATGTTTCAGGTCCCAAGTTCGAATCCGAGTAGGATGAAAATGCGGGTTTCTGAAGTTTATGTAGTTTACTGGCTATGTCAGGAATAAGAAAGAACAACTTACAGTCAAAACGGAAACTTACTTTGTACCAAAACGGCTTAAATAAACAATAATCTCAGGAAATTTCATGAATAGAGCTACACAAACACAAGAACATTATGAAGCAATTGTTTCAAAATCAGGAGGAGCATACCACCCCAGCTCTTCAGCAATCCTCCTGGCCCTCTCCTTTTGGCCTTTGGAGTCACCTAAAGCTGTTGTGAATGGGTAAACATATGTGACCTTTGTGGCCATGGATCTGTAGACCACAACATCCCTTTTCACCAGGAACTCGAGCACGTCGCGCCCGAACACGCCGTCGACTTCCGCCTGCAGGTAATGGCCTGATATATATGCATGAGAAACAATGAAAAGAAGCAAAAAATAGCGTTCTATTGAGTACTTTTTGCAGGCTTTTGTTTGAGCATTTGTACTTATTTATTCAATCTAGTTATGTCTCAATGGTTCTTTACTGGCAATAGATGAGTTTTGCATCACTAAGATATGAAATATCTTAAAAGATTTGTAAATAAAATATAACTAAAAAGACTCCAAAAGAAGAAGAAGAAGCTGCAACAGAAGTTTACATACATGGCAGGTTCTACTTTGTAGCAAATTTGTGCCCATGAAGCAGATTATTATACCATGTTTATGGCTCCATTCAGAAGGTTTAGAATGTCCAAAACTCAGTTATCAAAGTGTCAAATTATATGAAACAATCGTTTTTCTCTAAAAAACTTAAATTATCAGAGAACGACGTTTATATATTTTATATTCAACACTCCCCTCGACCTCCTGCTCTGAGACCATCTTACATATATGAAAAAACACGATCATTTTGTTCTAAAAACTTAAACTATCGAAGAACGATATTTATATATTTTATATTTAACACTTTTCCTTAACCTCCTAATTCGATACCATTTCAAACTTACATGAAACAATTGTATTTTTATAAAATCATAAGCTATCAAAGAACATCATTTATATATTTTACATTCGATCTCCTGCTCTAATACCATCTTAAATTATATGAAACGACCGTTTTTCTCTTAAAAACTTAAGCTATCAAAGAACAACCGGCCTTTATACATTTTATATTCACTACAAAGAATGTTTAGCAATGTTAAAATTTTATTTATCAACAAAATATTACAAAATATTGCCATGACTGATACAAGGAAAACTGTTAATTACACAGATTTTACACATGCACATGATTTTGAATGATCAGGAACTCAGCAATAAGACCACTAACTCATTCAAAAACTAAACAAATTCTAGTAATTTGTTATTGCCACATAGATGCTTTCAAAATTTTGTAACATGTTCTTCTTTCTTTTCCCCTATTTAAATAAAATGTAGAGAGAAATGGGTTAAATTAATTGCATCATTGATCCCTAACCTTCACACCATTTTTTCAATTTGGTCTTCTTTTAACTTCTTTTTTTTTTTTGCTATTATGTTCCCTATCTTTATATGTTGTTGTAGTTAGGTCTCAATTATCAAAATTTTTATTAATTTTGACGGAATAGGCCACATCAAATATAATAAACCCCTGCTATAGAGAAGAAGAAGAAGAGATTAATGGATCAAAATGAAAAAAAAAAAAAAATGATAAAGGTTAGGGACCAATGGTGTGATTAATTCTAAAGGTTTAAGGATTTGATTACAAGAAAAAAACAACATTGGTGACTAAAATGAATAATCAGACAGAGGTTGGGTGTGAAATAATATTTCAATACTCTTCCTTACGTTTGAACTCGATACTTTTTTGGATAGGGCCAAGACGTGAACTTGAATTAAATAAGAAAAAATTAATTATGTTAGGAGCCTGACGAGATTTGAACTCGAAACCTACTATCCTGATATGATGTGAAATTATATGAAACCACCGTTATACTCCAAAAGCTTAAGTTGTTAGAAAACGATATTTTATATAATTTATATTTAACACTCCTCCTTATGTCTGGACTCGCTAGAAGTCTGGTAAGATTTGAATTCAGGATCATTTGATCTGATATCATATGAAATAATATGAAACAACCGTTGTATTCCAAAAACTTAAGCCTCTAGAAAATGGTGTACCACCCTCCCATTATAAGATATATATATTTTTTTTTTCAGCAAATATTTAGCCCCTATTTGATATTTGATATTTGATATTTGATATTTGATATTGAGGCCCATCTAATGCTAGCGGGCAAAAAAGTTGAGACGAAAGCATATAAAGATAAGTTATTTTATTTTTCAGTGAGATTATAGAAAATATATATATATCTGATTTATTACGATATATGAAATGTATAATTACGTATGAAAATAAATATAATATTTTCTTATTATATTTTCCCACTATATGTACCATAATCTTTCTGTAATTCTAAACAAAGCCTTAGGTGCAATTAAGAACTAATCCAATAAGATTAAGATTTACCATTTGGAGTTTCTTCATCAACATTAATCTCCACATTCTTCTGTGTCTTCAGTATGGCATCCCTCAGTTTCTGAAAAAATAAAATTAAATTAAGCACTTCTATCACACATCCAAAAATCATACATATATATATACAGAGAGAGATGAGCTGGAATATTATCGATAGTAAATGCGTTCCATTGTCATCAATTTATTTTTGATGATGAACCTTTCAGAATAACGATCGACACCATTAAATATGATCTCTAAAACCGAGAAAAGTATTTAGAAATCAAAATTTAATTTTTTTCGATATCATTGACCTAATAATCAAAGAATTACAAATTTTATAATTTTAATAATAAATATAAATCTTTTATTCGTTTAAACGTATAAAAAAATATAAATTAACTAAATAAATTAAAAAATTCGATAGCAATATCAAAATTGTTGAAGTTTAAATAGTACAGTTGAGCTAAAATTTCACACATTCTTTATATCTTCACTTTTCATTCTTTTTGCAAAAATTGTTTTCTGGGGATTGAATCATTTCCCCTACCTGAATGGCATTGTCTGCAGATTTTTCAGGAATCTCCAGCGGCGAAGCGAACGATGACGATTTCGGATTCGTCGAAACGCACCCGGGATTAAGTGATGGACAAGGCCTGATTTTCCTGCATTAGGTCCCAAAATCAGCCAAAAAAAAAAGAAAAAAAATGTTTTCAATAAATTTGCAGTAGAAGAGGAGGAGTACCCATTTTCCAATCCTAGCTGCAGGTTCTTGGATTGGGAGTATGGGGTTGTAAGATTTTGTAGAGAAGAATCACTGTAGGTGGGAGAAGGGATTATTATTGCTTGAGAAGGTAAAGGAGAGTTCAAAGCTAGAGTTAGGGCTAAAGAGGGCACAAGGAGCCCTCTAAAAAGGGGGGAAAAACTAGCCGTTGGGATTTGAATCTTAGGGGTAGAGGAGGGGAATGGTGAGTTGGGAACTATTTGCAGAGTCATCTATCTCTCTCTCTTTTTTTCTTTTTTTTTTTTCTTTTTTTTTTTCTTAGCTTTATTATTATCCTTTTGCATCAATATTTGTGTGATGCTCTGGTGGTGGTGAGTTCATGTTGTTGTGGTGGGGTCAAATTGGCAGTAGCATGGATAATAACCAGAGAAGAGATGGAGAATTTGAAAATACTGTTGGATTAAAGAGTAATCCTTTATCAAAGATGTGAAATACTTTTTGAGTATATATATATAGGGAAATTCTAAGTGTACACCTGTAAGGGGTGTACATCTCACACCCATCTAAGGGTAGGGGTGTGATGATGGGTCACTTGATGTGACCCGTAAAAAACATCGCCATCCTTAAAGGGGTGGAGATGTAGGATGTACACCCCTTCGGGGTGTACATATAGCAATCCTCATATATATATATATGAATTGAGTTTTTATACTTTTAAAAATGACAAGTTAATTTTTTTTTTTTTTGAGAGAAAGATAATATTCTATCTGCTTCATTTATTTTAAAAATAAACTTAGCTAAAAATGTGAAGCAATTAGGCTTCGAACTCGGATATCAACCACCAAGCTTTTTGCCACTTGCACTAGGAACGGTTGATAAAGTGACAAGTTATTAGTGCTTATGAATTTTTGGTCATTGAATAAAGAGATATGCGGTTAAAATGATAGTGGTCCGTTAAGATTTAGTGGGTGGTTGAAGGAATCTATAATCTAAGGGATTGAATTGATCAGAGGGTTAGATCTAACGGTGAAAAACTTACAAGTACAAAGTAGTTAATACTTTTAAAAATATCATAACCAAATTCATATATATATATATATATATATATATATATATATATATATATATATAGAGAGAGAGAGAGAGTTGAATGCTATTGATAGCACCAACCCAACTTTGCCACCCATTTTGTAGCCATTGGATCGCATTGAAATCCGTGTAGGCTCTTTAATGAAAAAAAGAGAAAAGAAAAAGTAAAAAGAAAAAATAAAAAGTAAAAAAAATTTCTTTTTAATTAAAGGGCTTGCACGAATCTCAATGCAATCCAATGGCTACAAAATAGGTGGCAAAGTTGGGTTGGTGCTATCAATAGCATTCCAGCCCAACTCTATATATATATATATATCTCGTCCGACTACTATGCTATCTAAGTTTTTCATCGTTACATCTGATTATACTATTCTACCAACCACATACTAATGATAGAAAACCAACAAGACTGCAAGCACTAATGACTTGATACCTTTAGAAACATAAGAGCTCAATTATCTCTCCCTCATTAAGTGCTTTTATTTGCAAAGGATCGGGCAAAAGCTCCACCAATCTCTCTCTCATTAAGTGCTTTTATTCGCAAAGGATCGGGCGAAAGCTCCACCAATCTGAATCCATTTGCATCCCACCAATCTGAATCCATTTGCATCCCTACCCGAGAAGCTCGAAAGTGTTTATGGACACCCAAATAATTGGTTTGCTGACTGCTGTTTTCCAGAAAGGAGAAATTATTTCAGCACGCAGGTCAAATAATAAGCACAAAAGAACAGTCTGGCCTTAAGGGCTACTGCAAAATTTGAAGAAAATTCCAAACAATTTTCTGAATTGAATCTCTAAAACTAAGAACTGGGAGAGCAATATCACAAAAAACTCAAAACATTTAGTTTCGGCAAAAGATTAATTGTATCGAATCCTCAATACATCCTCTCTCTCTCTCTCTCTCTCTCTCTCTCTCTCTCTCAATATGAGTAACAACAAGATTGCGAAGGGGCGAATATAAGTGAATGTAATGATATAAATGGTCCAGGCCCAAACTGAAACTACATTAAATTTTGTTACATCATGATGTCATCTCTTCTTGAAGCCGTACTTCTTCCGCTCGTAGAAGAGGTCGGTCTTGGCACTGCCGAGGTTGACGATCTTGGGGCACCCGTCGCGGTCCTTCTCCTGCTGTGTGCACTCCTTGCAGTAGTAGGCGTCGGAGATGCCGACGCCGCCACAGATGACGCACCGACCCTGGAACGAGCCGTAGTTGCACTCGTCGCACACGCGGACGAGCGTGCACGGCCGCACGTACGAGTCGCAGATCACGCACTTGCCGTCGCACTTCTCGCACAGCCGCCCGATCGCGATCCCCGGCTGCTTCCGGCACATTATCAGGTCGGGGTGGTGCTTTGCCATGATATCTAGACCGAAGAAGCTCTAGAAATGAAAACCCTGCAGACTGCAGAAATAACACAAGAAGTCTTTACGTTTTTTACTTTCGTATTTGTTTGCTTGTCTGGAATTCAATGTTGTTGAAGACAATTAGTATGAATTTATTCGATTTTGATATTACTAAAATAATATAGTCGCAAGTTTCTCTTTTCTCCCTAAAGTTGAGTCCAAAAACTAATAAAGAATAACAAATCCAAAGAAGACATCACTAGGCAAACTTCATGTTTCCACTTAGATTCGGATATTCAGTCATGTTTCTTCCTACACTCGCGTGTTTCTGAACAAGTACTGAATGCTACCAAATGCAACAGTGAAAGGACGACAACCTCCGCAACTCAAAAATCCAGCATCAGCATAGCAGATAGACAGATGAGGCATGAAGTTAACTAATAAACAAACTCAACAAACATCAATCTGAGAGTAACTTAAATAATCATATATTAAGAATCAAACGGCAGGCTGTGGAAAGAGAGCAGATTTAAAGGAGGAAAGCTAGGGGGAAGAGAGCTAGTGATAATCGCCACTACTTGGTAGGTTACTTGGCTAGAGAGGAACGGAAGAATCTTTGATCAAGCGAAACAATCACCGACACAATTAGTAGCAGAGATCCGATCGGTTAGGAAAAATTGGAAACGCTATTGCGTCCTGTAGTTTTTTTTTTTTTTTTTTTTTTCGTTCTCTAAGGTCGAGTTGCCTTAATCTGTAGCTTAGTTCATATGTCAAATGAATGAAGCGGTACCATGCTACCTCGTTCACAAAAAAAAGAATCAAACGAGAAAAAGAAACAGCTACATGCATTGCACCTGCATCATAGCCAACTACGAAAAATATAACAAGCTTACTTTGTGCTTGGAAACATACAATGAAAAGGTGCTTACTATACCCACTATTTCAGTATAAGATACTCGCGTACTTATATAACACTCTTTGTAGGTACATCTCCTAAGCTAAAATTAATGCTTGATTCAACTTTAAAATTACTGGCACATACTATTTACCAAATTATTCATTTACTTATTCTGGTAGTCATTTGGGTCAAACTTCAAATGTTGGCTACGAAAATTTCCATGAAAAGCAAGCTATCATCTATGATTTGTGATGTGCACAAAAAAAATATCTCAGCTTCTTAACTTGTTTTTAACTATATACGCCAAGGTTGTAGATACCGGAAAGCGGGCACATAGCGTTTGGAGGATCTCATAGCAGAAAGCGGATAGTAGGCGCCATAGCAGGCGCTATGAACCCATAGCAAGATTCATAAAAACAAACTTAATATATATGTATATTCCTTATAAAAATACATATAATTTTGAAGAAAAGACAACTAATCTTTTTCTTCTCTTTTCTTCTTTTTTTTTTTTTTTTTTTTTTTTTTTTTTTTTGAGGATAGCAAGCCTTAGAAACAGGGTTTGATCTTTTTATTTTACTTGAGAACCCGACTCGATTAGATGTTTTAACTCGTATGCACTTTTTTAAGTGTTGGGATCATAGCATCCGCTTTCCGACCGCTTTATAGTGGCTGCTTTAACGGGCCTGTGCCACCCCAATAGTCCCATATCGGATGGGAATGGAGTTGTGATTGGATATATAAGAGACATGGATACTAGTAATAATAATTGAGCTTAAATATTTTGGATTGTGATTTGGGCCCCACGAATTATCATTGCCAGTGAGCCCGGTCGTTACATTTGGTATCGGAGCTAATCACCAGCCGAAAATGTGTGATAAGTCTCGGCTGAGCCTGGATCTAGATGACAGGACTAGCGAGACAAGTATCACATCGCCTGGTGATCTTGGGCTACGTGTGTTTGGGCTGACGAGAACGTCAGGCCTAAACAGAAGGAGTCCGTGACACCCCAATAGTCCCACATCAGATGGAAATGAAATTGTGATTGGGTATATAAGAGGCATGGGCACTAGTAATAATTGTGATTGGGTATATAAGAGGCATGGGCACTAATAATAATAATTGGGCTTAAGCATTTTATGTGACGCCCCACTTCCCAGGGGGTCACCCATCCTAGAACTACTCTAGCTCTAGCACGCTTAACTCTTATGTTCCTCTTGGATCTTGCTACCATCCAAAATGCTATTGCCGGGTTAGAGATTTAGTCCTATTATATCATTTATATAGAGGACTAATCCAAATTCCGGGGGTGTCACATTCTTCCCCTCTTTAAGCCCTGACGTCCACGTCAGGCTCAAGCAGACACACAAGCACCAGGCGATGTGAGACTCGTCTCGCTAGTCTTAGCCGACCTTGTGAGGAGCTGCACTCCACTCACAACGGTCATTAGCCGGGGAGCCTCGCTCTACCCGCTATATAACCCTGGCTCAGCCGAGACTCATCTCACATTTCCGGCTGGTGAATGGCTCTGATACCAACTGTGACGCCCCACTTCCCAGGGGGTCACCCATCCTAGAACTACTCTAGCTCTAGCACGCTTAACTCTTATGTTCCTCTTGGATCTTGCTACCATCCAAAATGCTATAGCCGGGTTAGAGATTTAGTCCTATTATATCATTTATATAGAGGACTAATCCAAATTCCGGGGGTGTCACATTTTAGGCTGTGGTTTGGTCCCAACGAGTTATTATTGCTAGTGGGTCGGGTCGTTATAGGGCCTTATGCCGCTAAAGCGGCCGCTATGAACCCGATCTACTAAATTTTCTTTAGATATATAAGAGGCATGGGCACTAGTAATAATTGTGATTGGGTATATAAGAGGCATGGGCACTAGTAATAATAATTGGGCTTAACCCTTTTAGGCTGTGGTTTGGTCCCAACGAGTTATTATTGCTAGTGGACTGGGTCGTTCCAGGGCCTTATGCAGCTAAAGCGGCCGCTATAAACCCGATCTGCTAAATTTTCTTTAGAGACATGGCATAGCGGTAGCACATAAAATCCGCTGTAGCAGCCGCTATTTAAAACACTGATATATGCTATTTAAACAAATGGTATCAAGTGAGACCATATACTGAAACTACTCCAACACCCGTATTTTGAGTGAAAAAACGAGAATCAATAACTGCTCTCATTTGAAAAATTAAGACCCCAAACAGGAAATAACAAACAAAATCATTACAGGATATATACCACACCACCAAAATTATATGTGAAGTTGGTAGTCAGAACTGTGACAAAATCATCACAAATTCATTGTAGAGGGAAAAGATTCCGATAGTTCTCTTTGTTGAATCATTACAATACGAAGATTCAGCAAGTTCTCTTTGAATCAATCACCACTGTTAAAATAAGCTCAAACAATTCAGGTAACAAACAAAATCATTCATTTGTTTTGATTCGATTAATTTATATCATTTGCCAAAACTAATGCTTACATTAGCTACAAGTAATTGATGATTAGAGAAAATTTTAGTTTCATCAATTAGAAAGCAATTTAATGGCTATAGCTCTCAAATTCAACAAAATCCCAACCCAATTTCATCTGAAGCAAATAATTCACATCAAACCAATTTAAAGTTGATGGGTCTCCATGATCATTAGAGGGGAATCCAAATCTACAAACAATAACTATTATCCCAAAACATAATCCAAGTTACTGATCGTAAATTAGGGTTTGTAAATCATCAATCTCGTGTCTAAAACATAATCCAGAAACACAGCTAAAGATTATGACACCAAAAGTGTACAAAAGTCCCGATCACCTCTCAAAAGCGAACCAAAACGTCGATCTCAAATCCACAGAACATCCAAAGCACCAAAAATTGAAAAAAAAAAAAAAAAAAAAAAAAAAAAAAAAAAACCGAGAAAAGCAAATCCACAAATTCCAGAATAAAAATCCAAACTACAAATCGCGAAACTTAGGGATTATAACAAGCAATACAATAATTTAACACATCAAAAACCCTAAAACATGGTAAAAAAAAAAAATCTCGAATCACCTCGAAAAATCGTGGGCGAAATCGTCGGTAGTCGCACTCTCTTCTCCTCGACTCGAAGCTCTTCTACGACTCAGCTCGATCTCTCTCGAATATTATTATTATATATATAATAAATATAAATAATAAATAAATACCTATCATATTTATTTCCGCTTCTGCTACTCTCTCACCTTAGTTATTTACAATCCCGATGTTCCTACCTGGCGGAATATCCACCGCAAGTTTGTCGAGTGGACCCACAGTTCACCAATTGTTATTTGACACGTCATATTCTCATTTCGTTCTTATTCTCTTCCGCGAGACATCATACCGCATCAATCCCTCATTGAGGGTTAGGGTTAGGGTTAGGGTTTTGGAATCGACGTTAAGGGAGGTTTTGGTGAAGGAGAGGGTATCGGAAGGGGAAGGGATTTAGGGTTAGGGTTAGGGTTTGGTATGGCGAGGAGGAGCCGGAAGGAGGCGGCGGGGGAGGGGCAGAGGCACCTGGAGGAGACGATCGCCGCGGCGTTCCAGATCCTCTCCTCCATGAACGACGAGCTCTGCAACCCCACGCTCTGGTCCTCCTCCTCCTTCTCCGGCGCCGGCCATCCTCCTCCCCCCGCCGGCGGCGGCGGCGGCGTCGACTCGTCCGACTCCTCCTCCCACTTCTCCGAAGGCGGCGGCGCCGCCTCCTCCGCCGCCTCCGGCGGAGGAAGCGGCGGAGCCCTCGACGAGGCCCGGCACCGGTACAAGTCGGCGGTCGCCGCGCTCCGCTCCTCCATCGCCGCCATTTCCGCTTCTACTCAGGTATTTTGGATGATCAAATCACCACAATTTCTTCTTTGAGCTTATAAGATCTCTTTTTAGGGTTAGGGTTAATCGCATTGTTTCAAGATAATTACCTACTTACCAACTTTTAAGTTTTATATATTCGAGCTATATCGAGTTCAGCGTAGATCTCGACCTCATTTCGAACCGAGCACTGAATTTAATGCTAGATAATGAAATAGCCCAGTTTGATATATTTATAAATGTTTGGTTCACTTTAAAAAGAACTGTAACATCTAACATCTCTTGTTGCTGATCACGAGTACCGGAGAAGTTTAATTTTTTTGCCAAAATGGTTTTATTGTGACACCGCAGAATTTGGACTAGTCCTGTATATAAAGTAAAATTAAAATTAAATCTCTTAATCCGGATATAGCATATTGGGCAGTGGCTAGGTTCAAGAGGTTAAGAGGGTTAAACATGTTAGAACTAGAAGAATGAGTGATCTCCCAGAAAGTGGGGCGGCTCTTCGGTTAATAATCATTATTGTTGGCTATTTATTTATGGATTAACAGTAGGTCCAAATTTTTTTTCCGTGACAATAGTTCTAGAAGACTAATAAGTTGAGTGTGGCTACGGTCCATAAT